>BGPR01023409.1:8396-23606 GCA_013235015.1 Araneus ventricosus | reverse complement strand
TCTTTACAGACTTAACTCACCTGACAATAAGAATCATAAAGAACACTACAATACTTTCGATAATTTAATAAAAAGTACAATGAAATAATTAGACAAAAAATGTTTTCGACCGCGTCAACGCTATAAGTACAAGTGGAATGACTAGAAAAATAGGAAAATTTTCGAGCCTGTGAAGCCAGAAAGCAATGTTGTCATGTTTCTATAATTTTTTAAAAAAAAGGGGAAATTAAGAACAAACAGTTGTAGTGATTTTAAATAAAATCAGGAATTCTGGTTTAGGTGTGGGGGCTGCAGCCCGATAGCCCCCCCCGGATTCGCCACTGGTAAAATATGCACTGTTTCGGTGTTGACGTAGATTATTTCACGATTTTAATACCTAGATAAAATAATCATACTTGTCAAATATAAAATTATTTTATTGTGAAGTAATCTCCTACTTATCTTCCCTATCACCCTCCCTATATTGCCCCCCCACCCTCCAACAATACCACCCAGTTCCGGAACTGCTTAATTTACGATTGCACAACTGGTTTGTTTGTTTCTATTATTTAAGATCGTTGCAAGTAATTTTAATTAATACATTAATGAGCCATATTTGTTTAAAATCTTTAATTACAATTTGAATTTCCGAATAAATATATGTAACGAATCTTTTCCCAAAACGCACAGCAGAAATTGCGTTGTATTTAAATTCTTTCTTACCCGTTGCATTGAAGGCAAACATTCCGATTAATCATAATTCTCAATAAACTTTTGATATTCCTCACTCGAATATCCTCACTCCGTTTATCCTTGCTATGCCACTGAATATTCCGTTAGCTTATAAGTGAATAGGGCGAAATTTTGAAGAGTAATGGAATTTAATCTATAATGAACAGTTCGGAATAACGCCAAAAGAGGGCACCACCATTTGTCTGACTTATATTCTCTATATATACTACATTGAAAAGAACGAACAAAAATTTTGTAAGGAATCATGAGAATAACAAACGCGATTTACCGTTAACAAACCAAACCAAATTATCTTTTTTGAAATAAGCATCAAATTCAGAAAACAGAAATATAATGCCACAATAATTTAAATTTCTATGCTGACTCCAATTTAATTTCATAACGAACCTATGAAAATTTTGCACTTTTCCTCACTAAAAGGAAGAATAGATTTTTATTGAACTTTCTTTTAATTCTTTTATGTTAGTAATTTTCGTGTAGATTTTTTGATGACAAAAGTTTGCCTACGAAAAAAACATAAATGTAAAAATTATGTGTATGCTTCAGCATGTTGTATTAACATTGGGTCTAAATGCAAGATCTTAAGGAATAACAGTTTATTCAACATTAACGATCGGTGTCTGCGGATAATAAAAAAATATTAACTAATTTCACGAGTCCACAAAGAATTCAAGACAATTTCAGAGCTTTTTAATTCATAATGTAAATACTTGCCATGCTAATACAAACATGCCACATGTCATAAACAATACATTCTTTTTTCGAACTAGAAATATTCCGTAAACCAAAAAGAAAAAAAAATGAGTGAGAAAAATTTAAATTACATTCTGTTGCTCTAATAACTTTAAAAATGCCCTAAAAATGGAGAAATTTAATAACTACAGTACAACCCCGATTAACCAAACTAAAGGAGGGAAGCCGTTTCGGATAACGATTTTTTTCGGGTAAGCCATGAACATCTATTACTATTTCTATCTAATTACACTATGTGATTCTGAAACGTTTTGAGAGTAAGGCCTTGTTATAACGGCGTGTGGCTTGGACAAACATCCAGTCGCTCGAGGTTCGTACTTGTGGACTGTGGTCGGTGGAATTCGAACAGTCGCGCCGTTCCTACGGCGCATGACTTTGCAAATATCTCGGCAGTGCTCGAGTGAACAGATGCAATGGCGCCGTCTGGTCCCTTTGATGTGCGAGCTATTTACCACCACTACGCGGGAAACCACAGATACACTTACAAGCCCACTTCGATTCTGCCCGTTCTTTCGACAGGGAATAACGCGAACTGCAGACGAAATTCGTGGAAAAACAGGCCGTTGGAACGCAGCTTTAAGCGAATTCAAAACTCTCTTTGAAGGCTACACTTATGTTCTTTATTAAAGTTAACCCTCCATCGGGCGCAATATTCGACCGGTGAGTTCGGACGCAGTGCTCCTAACAGGCAGAGGTAAACAATATCGAATTAATGTGGGAAAGTAATTAAGCCCATTTAGTTAGCCACCGTAACAGTAGATGGCAGCACGAATCAATGAGTGCATGCCGTAAGTTTTTCTCACGAGAACGCGAAGCAACTTCCATGAGTCCATTCAGAGGGATTCACGGTTTCAACAGAGAACGTGGTAAGTTCGTTCGCGCGGCAGGTGTTTCCGCCTTAGGGGGCGGCCCATGGCCTTTTTCCCCCTTTGTTCCCACTCTGGGTTTAAGTCTGGTAATAACTAACATTAAATGGCATAAAACTCTTACCTTAAACTTTCACCTGTATTTAATCATTTCTTTGTAACTATATGTAAATATCCTTTTAATGTGTAATAAAGTAAATTATTTATTTAACCGAGCATTATTTCTCTAAATTCATACCCCTAGCACATCGTCGAGCCATAAACCCCACATTAATATTGTTGATACCCATTAATTTCAATTTTAGCATTCCAAAATCAATCACTGACCTTCTTGGGGAGATTCAAAAGAAAAAAGTGGGATGCAGTTGCAAAAATGTCTGGCCTTCGCGATTATTTCGGTACAGTACAGTTTGTGATTTTTGGATTTGCGATTTCAGAGGGATTTCGGCTAACCCGGGTTTCGATTCACCCGAGTTTGGTTAACCCGGGTTTTACTGTTATTAATTTATCTTCATAGATCGTATTGAATCGACTTCCCTGATTTCGCGGTCATATGACATACGTAATGGCCCATGTTATCTAACATTTAACTGCTATTTGCCAAACATTGCGCCGTGCTGTCATGTTCTTTCTGCTACTTTAGGATCCATAGTAGATTTTGAATTTAAATTGGCGTAGCGGGAGCATGAAACGACACATCTATTCAGTTATATTTTTTACTAGGAGTACGCGCATGGCGTTGCCCGTGGAATCAGGACTTCAACAAAATGAGGGGGTAAAAAATGTCCACAACGACACGAAAAAGTTTTGAGAACAAAAAATCAAAACAAAGATACATATTATTGATTTTCGACAATGACACGAATGTAATGACGTTACCGGAAGGAATCGGATTGTAGAAAGCATATTACGTCACCTCCTGCGAGGAAGGTCACTACCAACCAATGAAATTGCAACAGTGCATTCTGGGATAGTCCAGAGAAACGCTAGCTGTGAAATCTAGCTAGCAAAAAAACTTTTTGAACTTATCAGGGAAAAATTAATTTAAAAAAGCGGAATAAGATATTTTAACCGTTCTTGTTTTCAATCCGACCGAAACGTTCCAGTTATAAGCTGAGAAAAAATTAAAATTATAGAGTTGTTAGAACGTCAGATGCGAGAATTTGAAAAATCCTTATCAAAAATTACCCTAAAAGTGACTATTATTTAAAATTTTTCCAAAATTCAGTAAACTGCGTTAGAAATTAAAAACAAACATCATTAGAACGAAAATTGTTTGTTCTATCCGAAGATTTAGAGCGAAAATTGTTTGTTCTATCCGAAGATTTAGAGCGAAAATTGTTTGTTCTATCCGATGGTGCATTGATTGTTTTTCAACGATCATTAGAAAAGATTAGAAAGATGAAAAGACGTAAACGTGCCAAAAATGACCCAAAACAACACAAAACATTAAATAAAAAATTTTCTAGATTGAATTTTAAAATTCCGGCTTCGAGGTGCATTGAGTCACCATTACGACTACGTGTGTACCAAATTTCACGGCTGTAAGTGCGATAGATTCGTCTGGACATCGCACACACACACATACACACACACGCAAACATTGACTTTTATAAGTATAGATTCGATTTATTTTATTTTATTACTATTTCTTCATACTTTTTTCACTTATTCAAAATAAAGAAAAATTGATGATTTCTTTTCTTGTAGAATAAGTAGGGGGATTTTTAACTTAGGACTGCATTCCTCCCATTGGGTTTCAGGCAGGAATTTGATACACGCGCCAAAACGCCATAAAAAATATAGTATGGGAGATCCTCTATATCTCGGTAACTATATATGTTAAAAGCATAACTAATGTTCTTATTTTAGAGATAAAGGGTAACAACAGAAGTTACAAGAATCACAAGCAACTTCGAGAAACGAAAGAGTATCGCGAGTAACAAAGAGAATACGAGAAGCTTTGAGAAACAAAAGAGAATCCGAGAAGTTTCGAGAAACAAAAGAGAATCGCGAGTAACAAAGAGAAACCGATAAACAACAGAGTCACGCCAGTAAAGTACCTAAGCCTTTAACATCAGCGGCTGTTTGAAAAAAACAACCTCCCGCCACTTTTTTTTATTTTTTTTTTCAAAAACGGATATTACTTTGTGAAAACATCCTGTGTCAAAAATTAAAAACGGAATTAAAATCAGAAATTAATACAGATGTGTGACGGAAAAACGATTTGATAAATACACTAGAACATTTTTTGAAATGTTAAATGTCAACTAACGGACAGGAAAGAAAAAAATAAACTCTTTTTATCAGTCCGGATGGGGATTTTTCAGCATATCTAAAAATATTTTCTCCGTCATAGAATTTCATCAACAGAATATTGGTCATAAATTATTCTAAGAAAACATGGAAAATTCCAGAAAAGCGACATGATCTAGTATTATTTAAGCTGAAGTTCGATAACTGTTGAAAAAAAAAGTTTATGGCAAACAGTTCCATAAAAATCGCATCTGCCGTTGACTTCGAGAACCGATTGCGGGCTATTCGTTCCAAGAAATGTCAGCTTTATGCTGAATGCATTAGTTGATTTTTTTTCTTTTGACCGCAAATCATTCCCCTTTGTTTTGCCGGCGCTATAATAAACGAAACAAATTTCGGAGATCACGTGAAGACACGAGTTGCAAACTGAGCCAAAACACGTTGTGGTGAGAACAGCATGTATTGATCTAATGCGCATGCGTAGCAGAAAGTGGAAATTTTGTCATGTGGTGATCTTGGTGATGGCGCAAAAACATAAAACATGAAGGGAATAAAATTAAAGTTTCTATTCCGTTAAATTTATGAAAGAAAAAATTTAATTATTCGAACCTCTAGTCGAACATCGTACCATGACTTGATTTAGGCTTGAGATCCGTCTTTTATATTATTTTTTTAACAAATTTACCGTTAATTATAACAGCGGTAACGTGCACACGAAGATGCGTTTAATATCGTTGCAATGTGCTTGTGTATAGGAGGAGTAACTAAAATAACCAAAAGTATTGTTTTAAAATATACTTAAACTTTAAAGGTCCAGTATTGCCTTTAAGCAACATAACTAATTTTGTCTTCTAAAATCTTGAGAATGAGACTGAAGCTCTAATGCCTATTGTTGGCAATGGGAAACATACTGAAATTTTTATAAAGCAGCGCTGGCCTAGTGGTAAGGTCTCGGTTTTGGGGATGGAGGGAACCAGATTCGAAACCCGATTCCACTGAAGATTTGTCGTGTATTGGGCCCAGTGGCGAATCTAGGAGGGGGGAATGGGGCTGCAGCCCCTCCCAGAGCTAAATCAGAATTCTTGATTTTATTTAAAATCACTACAATTGTTTGTTCTTAATTTCCCTTTCTTAAAAAAATTATAAAAACATGACAACATTGCTTTCTGGCTTGACAGACTCGAAAATTTTCCTACTTTTCTAGTCATTTATTTCACTTGTACTTGTAGCGTTGATGCGGTCGAAAACATTTTTTGGCTGGTTATTTTATTGTATTTTTTATTAAATTATCGAACGTATTATAGTGTTCTTTATGATTCTTATTGTCAGGTGAGTAAAGTCTGAAAAAGTAAAGTGGTTTGATTTGCTTAAGCCGCCAGGTTTGACTTTCATCAAGACGATATAAAATTTTTATATTCTCCGCCCCTCCCAGACCCAAATCCTGGATTCGCCACTGATTGGGGCTGTCGCACGCTAAATCACACGCAGGGGCCAAACGTCCTCCCGCTGGTGTGGTGCGGAAGTTTGGAGAGGGGGTTCCAGCTCAGGTGACGTACTCGTCATCTGACCGAGGATCAAAATTACCAGGTCCGTCCCAAAATAGACCCCGTGTTGCTTCAAAAACGCGTCATTAATATAACTAAACTAAACTGAAATTTTTATTAAATCAATTTACAACATATAGATGACAGCCTGAGCGCTGATAAAAATATAAATAAATTGATATTTTTCACTTCAGGCTGCATCATTTTAGCTTTGCTTGTATTCTACAATGCTGAGGGAAATTCAATATCCGTATTATTATTTATTAAAATTCATCTGTGTTTGGCATTGTAGAATTTTATCAAGGAAATGTTTTTCTGAAATAAAGGCCAGTGTTTTCAGTTGGTAACAAACAGTTTTTTTTAGCCATAAGCCGTACTTAAAATAGGATTGTTCAAATATTTTTCCCATGTTTTATTCAAGAAATGAAAGGCAAAAAACATTTTAAAAAATCGGGCTTCTAAGGGTTAAAATATTTTCAAAAACTTTTAAAATTAGAGAAAAATAATTGTACGAAAATAAAATCGGCATCAGTGAAAAGCTAATATTTTGCGTTTTGAAATGGTGACAAAATGGTTTGTACCGAAGTTATTGAGGAAAAACGTCAGCATTTTGAATAACTTTTATTTAAAAATATTATCAGAATTTTGAAAAACCCTTTTAAACCGAGCATCGACTACCCAAGAAGTAATTGCCTGCCAAATTTGGTAGCGCTAGCTCCAACGATCTCCCCTGCAGAGCGTTTTGAACTAATTTTGCATCATGCGTAATGTGACCATATGTCCCGTTTTGAACGGAGCAGAACCATTTTTTGATAGTCTGATCGTTGTCCCCAAACACAGCTTCGGGACGCCCAAATGTCCCGGTTTCAGAAAAAGAGGATAACCACGGTAGTAATTTCAAAAAAGGTGCAAAAAACAAAGAAAAAAGAATCCGACGATAATGTCTAGGATTACAGGATGATTACAAGACATGCGCGATATGTGTCAAACATATTCCAGTTGGTCCTGCTAGCTCGCATTTATTTCTGACTAGCAGTACGCGCACGGCGATGCCCGTGGAATCAGGACTTCAACAAAATAAAATAAATTAGAAAAAAATCGCCCACAATGACACGAAAAAGTTTTCAAAACAAAAGATACACATTATAGATTTTCCCGCTTATTTTTTCCGAGATAATAACATGTAGAAAAGCAGTACAGAGTACATTAATCCAAAACAATATAAAAAAAATTGTTGCCCGTGGAATCAGGACTTCAACAAAATGAAAAAAAATTCTTAGAACATGACAAAAAGCTCCGAAGGTTATGACGTCACCTGACCCTTCATCCAATCAAATTAAAAGCTGCGTTCCGGAAGACTGTCGCTAAAGAAATTTCGCTCGACAAAAATAACTTTGATCTGCCCAGGAATAATTTAATTAAAAAAAACAAACGGGAAAAGATATTTTAACCGTTCTTGTTTTAAATCAGAGAGAACCGTTCTAGTTATAAGCTGAAAAAAAATTGAAAATAATGGTGTTATTAGAAAGTCGGATGCAACAGATTTAAAAACAAAACTAACATTTAGATGGTGAAACTGACTATTTTTTAAAAAATTCTCAAAATTCAGTAAATTACGTTAGAAATTCAAAACTAACTTCATTAGAACGGAAATCGCGTGCTCTTTCCGATGGTCTATCTATTTTTGTCGTCCAATTATTCGACACCATTCTATTGAGAAATTAGTGCGAAAAATCAACCAAAACAACACAAAACATTAAATAAAAAAAATTCTAGATTAAAATTTAAAATTTCGGCTTCGAGGTGCATTCAGTCACCATTACGACTACCTGTGTACCAAATTTCATGGCTGTAAGTGCGATAGATTCGTCTGGACATCGCAGACAAACACACACATGCACACAAACATTGCCTTTTATAAGTATAGACTAGCAGTACTCACACGGCTTTGCCCGTGGAATCAGGACTTCAACAAAACAAAAAAAAAAGCCCTCATACAATTACATAAATGAAAGTTTTAAAAACGAAATCAAATCAGAAATATATATATTATTGAGTTTGTCCGCTTCTTTTCCCTCCCGATCGAGTACCGTTAATCCAAAATAATTTTAAAAAATTACAATGTGATATTCATTACACCGCAAGCAAAGTATGAAAGGCAAAGAAATAAGTTAAGACAAGCTTAAAAATAATAACCGAAGTCACCGAGTAAATAAAACATCTCCTTCCAGAAAGCGAAAGTAATGACGTCACCTTGCCCGTCAGCCAATGAAATTGCCCGCAACGTTCCGGAGAGCAGTTGCGAGAGGAAGCCTCGCTAGAGGGAAAATATCCTTCAACTACCAGGAAAAAATTAATTTAAAAAAAACGGGAAAAGATAGTTTAACCATTCTTATTTTAAATCCGACAGAACCGTTGCAGTTATAAGCTGAAAAATTTTGAAAATGATATCTTTATTAGAACATCGGATGCAAGAGTTTTAAGGATTCCAGAAAATTTTATTTTTGAAAAGTGACTATTTTTAAAAAAATTCCCCAAATTCAGTAAATTACGTTAGAAATTCGAAACTAACTTCATTAGAACGGAAATCGCGTGCTCTTTCCAATGGTTTATCTTTTTTTTTTTCGTACAATTGTTCGAAACCATTCTATTGAGAAATTAGTGCGAAAAATCAACCAAAACAACACAAAACATTAAATAAAAAATTTTCTAGATTAAATTTTAAAATTTCGGCTTCGAGGTGCATTCAGTCACTATTACGACTACCTGTGCGCCAAATTTCATGGCTGTAAGTGCGATAGACATCGTCTAGACATCGCAGACACACACACACCCAAACATTGCCTTTTATAAGTATAGATATTACACCGCAAAAAGTGACAGAATGAAACACTGAATATGTTTCAATTGAAAGTCGTTGTGTGGAATTGTTCAAACATTTTGACACCAATCATTTAAATCATACGAACTTTTAATACAATTATTGAATATATTCTGTCTGCCCGGCATTTTTATTTTATGAATACGTTGTGGAAAAAGCGAAAAAATACGAGCGAAAAAACACAGCTGCATGTCACATTTCTTAAAGAAACGTTAATTACCAAAGTGAATCTTAAAATATACTGCCAAGAATTTTATTATTTTTAAAAATCAATATCAAGTATACAAAGCAAAAATCTGTTTTCTGAAAAATACAAAATCACATAAATTATTTATTTTAACGCATTCATTCTCTTTTTTAAATAAATAAAAACTGTAGAAATATGCGTTTTCTTGGATACATATACTATGACCTGAAAATTAGTAGATGTCCCGTTTTGTGGGGGAAAATAAACGGTCACATTATGCGTGACGCATATAGCAACTTACAGATAAATATACCACAGCCTATAAACATTATCACTTTAGAAACAAATTAGAATTGTGTTTCCCCAATTTCCGGTGAAAAGTGCAAGTCGGAAAGCCCATTAACGAATCCAGAAAGAAAGATTAGGAACAAGTAATTGATTGATAAATTTGTTGTCATCAACCCCTCTCACCATCAGTCATACTTAGGGATGGGAAAAACCTACCGTTTCTTTTTTTGCGGTTATTTTTTTGCCCCGGTTTAAACCGGCTATTTTTTTTTAAATCCAAAAACCGGGGAAAAAACCCCGGGAAATTCAGCTGTCAAAAGATAGGCTCGATTTTAGGTTCGAGTTATGAAGTTTTGAATTTCATCCCCTTAGGCAAGAGGTTCTCAACTTGCGGTACGCGAACCCCTTGGGGTACGCGAAGAACAGGGTCGCCAGATCAAAACAGCAAAATAAGGCCAAACTTTTTTAAAAATAAGGACAAAAAAGGCCAAATTTGACAAATTGATTGAAAACGTCATTTGCTATTAGAAAAACAGCTGTCCTTCATAAAAACGAATCCCTCTTGAAAGGCATATGTTCAATATTCTATTATTAAAATAAAATTTAAGTGAAAGAAATTTTAAACATCCTTGTTCTATTCAGGAGCTATTTCGTTTGACAGCTCATTATATATAATTGGAAATGTGTAATATCAAAAATTTATTAAAAAACAATGGAATTAAGTAGTTAAAAATTGTTCTAAAAGTCATTAACAAAAATAAAGCCAAAAAAGGCCAAAAATGAATTTAAGGCCAAATGAAAATTCCTAAGGCCAACATTGAAAAAGGCCAAATTTTCATAATTTGGCCTTAAAAAGGCCAATATAGCAACCCTGGCTAAGAACCAGTTGAGGGTAAGCGAAATCGAAGTCGCTAATGGCGGTCGCAAGAAAAAAAATAAGGGATTAAAAATGTTACAGAATTTTATTTCCCAAAAGTTCTTGTAAAAAGTGAAAGTGGAAATTGTGTAAGCCCTAAACCTACCCTCAAAATAAGAAAAAAAGAAAGCAAAAAGAAGTGTAATTTTTAGTTATCCTTGTAAGTTAATGCGAAATTGCTACAATACTGATTTCATCTGAAGTTGAACTGATACTATTGTAAAAATGGAATAAAATGAAAAATCAAAATGAAGTCCTGAAAATGTTATTAATTGGAGTCATTTCTCTCTTAAGCTTACCTAAGCCATTAACATTATTGATAAAAACTTCTTTGCATTGACGGATAGTTGGAGAGGGGGATATGACAGTAGGGATTCGCGAAAATATCAAGAATAATCCAGGGGTACGCGAGAGAAAAAAGATTGGGAACCCTTGTCCTAGGCCAATAAATAGCTTCCTCTAGACGGACATTGAGATTGTCTCAAATAGTCATAGTCAAGCTTTCATATCTCGATCAGTTTTGGTCTCAGAAGAGTGGAACATTTTGTTTAAAATTTCAGTGTACCAAAAATATTTTAATAAATATGATTAATAGGAGCGAGGGACTGTATAAAAATTTAGACAGGTTTTTTTTTACTATACATATAGACGCAAACAACACAAAATACGATTATTTACGCCTGCACTCTCTAATTTCATTTTTATTCGTCTACAATACGAACTTATTGTCTTAATTACTCATTTATTATTATTACTTATTGTATTAATTACTTATTTATAATCATTGTTTATTGCATTAATTAATTATTGTATTAATATTTACTGTATATTATTATTAATAATAAATTCTGTCCACAAACGTTGCTTTAAAAAAAAACCGAAGCGGTTTTAACCGCCAGGTTAAACACCGGAGGTGACCGGTTAAACCGGTTTAACCGAAAACCGTTTTTTTTTTTTTTTTTTGCAATAACCGCCACCCCTAGTCATACTGCACGATTATGTATGAATCATCTATGTCTTCGCAAAAGCTTCAGATTAGCCTCGTAGGAGCTTAAATATTGAACCTTATACCTAGAATGACGGGAGGGGCCAGAGTGGCCCTGAAGGTATTTACAATAATACGGAGAAATTCTTCGTTTCTCGTAACCGCTGAAACATGACACGTGCCGCTCAGTCTAGTTTAACCTTGACGTTCCTCTTTTTTACACCTGGTTTGCATTCAAAATGCCCCCCCCCCCCCCCCCGATTGGCGACAGCTAGCCGGGCGAACAATAGCGATTGCTCTTCGAAAGAGAAATAAATTTTGCATTTTGTTATATGCAGATAATGATGTGATGCAGTATCATTCACTCAGTTTTTATTTAGTCATTAGATAAGATGCGTCGGGCACGTGCGCTGACTCAAGAAGAAATTTTGAAAGAATTACAAATAGATGAAATCGATTCAGGTCAAGGGGTCAATCCGTTGAGGGTTCGAAAAAAATTAATTAAGTGAAATAATTATTAATTTGAATTAAATAATGTTTCATTAATTAAATTTTTATTAATTAGATTTTAATTAAATTTAATTTATTAAATATACGCAAGATCGGATCTAGTAATCCGTGATAGGATAATGTGGAAAAACTAATTTCCGGATTTTTAACTTTTACTCAAAAAATTTCGTCCTCTTCACAAGATTACCAATTTGTCCCGGCCCCAATCTCCTTCACTTTTTACTTAATCGTAGTATACAAAGAGAAAGTATTGTAATCGTCAAAATATTCAAACTCAAGATTTTGAAGACTCTCCACGTTTTAAATCTCCCCGAGTCCGAAAAACACAATTTTGGAATTATGTCTGTCTGTGAACACAATAACTCGAAAATTATTACAGCTAGATTGACGAAATTTGGACTGTGATCTTTACTCATAATGTGTAGGTTTCTCTGAAATTTTGGACAAAATCCGTCCACGGGAAGTCGAGAAACTCTTCTCTGTTGTGCTTGTCATCATAAGAATCGTCCCAAATATTTGAAGAATTTCCACAGTTGCAGGGACGTGGCGAGCGTCTCACATCTGGGGGGGGTGTGAGATCCAAAAAATGCCGACTCTCATGATGAACTTTGCAGACTTAAAAGACAAATATTTTTATAGTGCCTAATATACATACATGTTCCTGCTGTGATGCATAATATCATTTTCAATGATGAGGACACGAAATATCTAACGTTTCAAACAAAGGCAAAAGACATGCCTTCAAAAGTCACATTGAAAAAATAAAGACAAAATTTAGCTTAGCAAAGGCACGATTTTATTCCCTCCTCGGTAGGAAATCCTAACTCTAGATGAAAAATAAACTCGTCCTCTATAAATCACTTTTGCGAACATTGATTAGCTGTGCTTTCCCAATGTATGTGCGTGGGTTCAACCCATCAGAAAAACTGTGAGCACTACAAGAAAGATATCACAAATGCCCTCAGAAACTAAAGTTATTCGTAAAGATCTGAAACTCAAAACCATTTGGGATTTATTTAAAATATAGAACTAATAAAAAATATTTGAACAAAATGGATAATAGATATTAACGAAGCCGCAAGAGAGATTCCAGTGCATGACCCTAGTATAAGAACAGTCGCAGAGCAAAGATCTATTTAGAAGCACCCTCACCTTAAGACTTTCGGAATCGACATATAGCCTGATTTCTCCAATATAATCAAAAGAACATCTCAACAATGCAGTACAATTTTATTAATATAAATTATTTCATTATCACTATAATTACTTTAAACTGAATTTTATTTCTTACCATCATTAAATTCAATTAATCATAAATAGTACATTCTGATACATAAATAATATACATACATATAATATTTAAATAATACGAATAATAATCAATCATTGGGCGCTTAACATATCATGCCACTAACATTTATTCATAGATGTGGACAATAAAAAAAATCACAGTTTGAAAGATCCCTCCTTTGGTCATTTCTTATTACTGAAATAATTATTGTAATTCAGGTATTTATAAATAAATATTATGAAAAAAACACATCAAGGTGTTAATTTTTTTTAAATATGCAAACAATAAAAATATCAATTTTATTGATCTTTAATTTTTTACATTTAAAATTTGAGAATTATTTTATTTAGAATCAAAAGTGAAATGTTTTTACAGAGTAGGTATTTGGCCAAATCATTATTCTTTATATCCCTAATCTCGATGTTAAAAAAAACACTGCTTCGAAATTCAACTCATTTTGAATTTCCGTTTATTACTATTATATACACGGCATTCGAACGGAAAAAGGTTCTTTTATTCCTCATCCGAGTATTTGAAAAATCGCAAACATCCGCTGGTAATATATATGCATAAATTTGCAGAATTTTTTTAGATCTATTAAAACAAATCATGTTAAATAAACAAATAATTAATGCAACAAAAAAGCAATGTAAAATAATGAAAAGCAGTGCAACTTGACTAATTCGAATTTAATTTAGAAAATCTTTGTGTAAAAGTGAATACAACATGAGAAAACGGCAACTTTAACTAAAAAAGGAAAAAAAAAATCTATTTTTAAAATTTACCACCTTTAATAAAGAATACATAATGAATAAATAAACAGTGTGGAATTTTAATTAACAAAATAATATTATTTATTTATTTTTTAAAAATAATGTTAATAAATTTACTTAAAGCTTAAATTTAAAATAATTCAAAAAGTGAGAAACATTTAATTGCTGTTTTGATTGGATTCTAGAATGAATAAAGAACCTTAAAAAGTTATTTATTCACGATCGATGAGCATACAAAGTAAGGACGAAAGCAATTTAGAAATATAAAAGAATTTAAAATTTTCATTCTTGACATTTAAGTAAGCAAAATAAATTCGAATTACAGATTATAGTTAGGCATTATGCGTAAATATAATCTGTATGTAGAAATATTAAGAATAGAGAAAAAATCGAATTACTTACGAATTCGGATAAAAAATGTTTGAATTAACCAAGTTCCACAATAATAATAATGATTTAATTCACCTATACTAAAGCAGGTTTGGTGTATAAAAGTCGCACTGTACTTTATCAACTACACTCCGCTTTCTGGATTGAGATTTCTTTATGTTGTCTTTAACTTTGCTACTATTCAGGATAATGTCCATTCGAGTTTCCCGCCCAATAAGAAGTTAGGGGGTTTTGTGATGTAAAAACAACTGCATTTCCCCGATCATAAATCTGTCAGTCTACTTCTACCCCTTTTTTTCTCACGAATGGTGCAATTCGAAGACAACATGAAATTACAGGATTCTTAAACAGTCCTGCTCGCAAAAGCTTCCAGGGTTGGAAAAGAGATTATTTTGTGTATTTGTTTCCTCTTATGTGGTATATTTCAATGTTTCTGGGCATAATTATCAAGATTTTGGAAGAGAAATGCTGACATTTTACATAAGAGAAAGAAAGTCCCCCAAAATGAGACCTAGATATATTTTTCTAGCATTAAACACACCGACGCACAAAAAATAAATAAATAAAGATGTTACAGAAAGATTAAAAATATATGAGATATTTTTTTAAAATCAAAAGTGAACATATCCATTTTACAAAGTTGGTTTTAGAAGTGGATATTTTTAGTTTTGCTAGATAATTAAGAACTTTGGGTAATTTTACAAAGGGGAAAAAATAAGTTATGAGACAAAATTGAATGATACTGCACCCTCGAATAGTTGGGTACTCAGATGAGAAAATTGTAACAAAACGCTTTTTAGAAAAAAGCGTATATATTCACTTTTGTCAGAAAGCTCCT
>BGPR01023408.1:0-15970 GCA_013235015.1 Araneus ventricosus | reverse complement strand
TTTTGCTAAAACGTATATTTTACTAGATTCTATAAACTTTTGGGACAGAGTGTATAATTAGATACAAAATAGTAATAGATGTTCATGTCTTAACCGAAATAATCGTTATCCGAAACGACTTCCTCCCTCCTTAATTTCTGTTAACCAGGGATGTATTGTATTTTTAAAAATTAGCCGCCTTCCTCGGCCTGCTCGTTTTCAAATCATATCAACAATAAAATTTACAACTTAGGAGAGAGTTACCGTATTTCGACCGTCATCTATGCAGGAAATTACCCGTAAAGTATAATTCAATCACTGTAAGAAAATGTAAGAGCTAGATTAATTAATCTGTTTGGCGATAGATGGAACCACAGTTCTGCTACAAGCAGCGCCATCTTTTGCCCTAACAAAACTGCACTGCTCGCTGAGAGCAAGAGCAGCACACCGCAGAAACTCCTCTGTTGACCGATCAGTTTTGGCGCAGTTAAGCCGCCCGATCTCCTGGTTGTAAGTAACCATGACCCGTCTAACTTTTCCTTATGGCTCTATAATATATAATCTCTAATTATTAATCTCTAAATCTTTAACCCGTAACATCTATCCCTGATTAATCTGCTCACTAGTAAATATGACTTCATATAAATTCTCAGCACTCCATTAAACCTTTCTGTGTACATATATCTCTTTCCCCCTTGTAAATTCTCCCTAGTGTTTTAATAAATGTTTTTGTAATTAACTTGAAGTCTGCTCGTTTATTCTAAGTAATATTTTGTTTCAAATTTTAACGTATTAGAACCCTTAAAATTCCTTAGACATAAACCCAAACTATTTACCCCTTATAGGTAACCCCTTCTGTGGGCATTTTGTTCGTTGAGCGGAGTCCCACATCTATATTGGACCTTTTTTGTAACCTCAACTCTATTAAATAATGGGACCGTAAAATAGGTAACTTATGTTGAAGTAAATGTGGTTTATGGAACTATTGTCTTATAGAAAGCGCTATGTGTCTTGCAGTTAGTAAACAAGTGTTTATATTTAGATGCCATCAATTAAATATTTTAAGAAAATAACTAATAGTTTAACGCTGTTTTAAAGTAAGTAGCAAGAAATGTTATTATGTCCTCAGAAAAGAAACTTCTCTGAAATTTACTCCAATACTTTTATTAAAATAGTTTAAAGATAAGGGTAGGTGATTTTTTTTGTTTACCAAAAGTTGCTCGGATTTGACCATAAAAGTTGCCTGAATTGGATTGCTCATATCAAATGGCCCCTTATCTCGAACTAGGGTAATAGCCCAGAAAGCCGTTATAATAACTATTAGACCTCATAAACTGGAAAAGAAACAAGCCAAAGAGAAAAACGTTACAACACAACAAAAAGACTTTAAATACATCAAATGTTAGTTCAAAAAGAACAAAAACTAAGTCTACATGATTTTGTATCATATCTGCAAGAAAAAAAGGGAGAAGAAATGATACAGCTCATAAAATGTCATACTTGGGTTCGTACATTGTGTACTGATGGGAATTTGAGAATCAGAATATATATTTGGTTTAATTTTCTATAAAGAAATTGGTATTACTCAGTTTCCAGTCAACGTCCAGTTTAAAAGCAACACCAGGACTATTTTGGGACGGACATCGTGATTTTGAACCGTGGGCGGATGATCCCACCTCCAAGCTTCCACATTTCACCAATGGAAGGACATTTGATCCTACGTATGATTTAAAGCGCAACCGGTGACATAATACAGCGTATCTTTATTGGAATCGGGTTCTCCGACGTCAAAACTGAGAACTTACCACTAGGCTACTGTGGCCTCAGTTGGTGTTTCAATTTATAAAACCAGTTTTTCAGTTTGGGAAACCAGCTTCTTTAATTGGAGGTATGACACGATTTTAAAATTGCTACGTTTTACTACATTAAAACCATATCTTAAAAAGTTAATTGCATTATTTTGAGGATAAATAAACTACAAAAAATTCTACTACGTTTATATTAAAATAACTTTTCTGTCACTGTGCGTTAAAAAATGTTTTGGTGGTCCATATGCGGCAACCTTCCCGTATTTAAATTTTGGCAATCAAAAAAAATTAATTGTTCGAAAAGATCAAGAAACAAATTGGAAAGTTTAAAAAAATCGTGCATAGGAAATGTATCAGTTTTTAAAATAAATTTGGATCATAAAATGTGAGATATAATGAAGATTATTTTTGATTTTGCTAATGCCTTCTTGATTTGTTTCAAGCGAAGACTGCATTTAACCAAAACTGATCCAAACTGCTTCTTAGAAAGGTAAATAAATAAAATATAATAAGACTAATGTTATGGCTCTGAATTAGTCATAGGAATTTCATAACAGCAGCAATTTTCCTAATTATATAATCTTAACTATTTCTGTTATAAGTTTGAATAGCTTAATAAAATTAGAAAATACATGCATATCGAAATAAAAGCATTTTAAAACTTAGTGAGCAAGCTAGAAAAAGTAGGTTGCAAAATAACGTACGAACACAATAATGATAAACAGCAAAACAGCTGCACCGCGAACAGCGCCTTAAAGCAATAGTTTGTGCTGAAGGCAGGTGGGAATACCTACATCAGTGAATATGTGAAAATGCCACAGTAAAAAAAAGTAGTATTTCTAGAGTTATTTGCTGTTCTAAGAATATGTTTGTCCAAATCTGACTGTTGCGCCATTAAATCCAACAAAGCAATAAATCAACCTCTCTTAATACTGTCTCAAGAAGTATTTTTAATTGTTTTTAATGAAAATGAAAAAACTCAATCGAAATGTTGAAGATAATTTAAATATTTCGTGGAAAATTAAATAAATTAATGCACTGAACAAAGCTGGGGGTTCGGCCTTAACACGATCCGCCCGCATAAAAACCAATCCCACTATAGGCGCCTATGGGAATGTCTTTTACCACGCCAAGTTGATCACTGTGCCCGCTAGGGCTTCCGTGTTTACTTTGATTGGCGCGAAACTGAGATTTTTCTTCATCGTGTTTTGAAAACCATCCATCTTTATTTACAATTAACGACTAATAACAAATTATTTTCAACTTTAATTCTTGCTCATATTAAGCACATTTGTAAGCATATATGTATTTGAATATTTTTCTAACTTATGCATATTAGATTATTTACTTTAGCAAAGAATTATACACTATATACTTACAACAGATTATACTAATAACAGATAGCATCTTTCGGTCGTCGAAATAACAATTAATAAAAAAAAAAAATTTTAAGTCAATTCCTACTTAGGTCAGCGATCTACACGCTTCGTCACTGAAAAAAATACATGAAAAAATGAAGCCTTCGTGAACATACCAGAAAACAAAGAATATGAAGTCTAGAAGCTGGCAAACCTAGCTCCATCTATTGAAAAAAATTCGAACCAAACGACTCAAGGCGACATATGCTTTCTCCCATATAAAACTAAAATTAATTAATTAAATTTAATTAATGAATTAATATTTGAAAAAACTGTATTAACATCAAGTGTCATCGACTACAAGTTTAAAAAAATGTATTTGAACTTGAGTGGATGAATAAAAAGTATTTTATTAACGATTGAAAATTTGAACAAGATATATAAATAAACATATATAGGGAGAGTGTGAGCTAATAGCAGGAATTGAAAAAAAACTTTACAAAGCATTTCTCGCCAAAAAAAGCGATTTATCTCTAAATATTGGCATCGAAAACACTTCCCATAGGCGTCTATAGTGGGATTGGTTTTTATGCGATCCGCCCTTGCTTGTGCATAGATAGAGTTGCCATACGTCCCGTACAGACGGGACTGTCACCGTATTTCACTACTCAGTCCCGTATTAGTATTTGTCCCGTTTTCTCACGAAACTCTGCGTTATTGCAATTATAAAATGACTTGCGTCCAATTTCATAATTATGTGAAAGAAGAAAATGATATAATTAAGAAAGTAAAATCAACTCTAAAATATGGCTGGTCTAAAAAGAATTAGCCTCGCATCTTTTTTATTATTCTTATTAAATTGCTTAAATTTTATTGATTTTTTATCAGAGTAAAATAAACCATTTCCTACTAACTTTTTTCATGTTTTATTCATTTAGCACTTAAACGTCCCATATCAATGGTTGGCAAAACCATCTATGCATAGAGCAAGTTTCTTTTTCTTAAACAGTAGGTAGTCGGAAAAAGGCTGAAATTTCACCAAAATGACTTCTATAAAATTATACAATAACAATTTAACGTTTTTTTGCCCAAATATAAATATTTATATCTTCTAAGGGAATGTGTAAATAAATTAGTATTATATACAAATAGGTTTGAATACATATCTTCCTACTTCAAGTGCTTAGAGGGTCACACTATAAACTTGTTTTTTTGTAAGAAATTTACAAAAAAATTCTTATGTTTTTCTTAGTCTAACGTTTCCATAAACTGCAACATTCTTGTTACACTGATTTTGTTATGTATCAGGCCTTGATATAATATCTGTTCATTCGGAAAACGTTCCAAAGAAGCTTTAACCACCATTTAAGAATGAATATCGCTAGAATACTTCCAGAAATTTCTAACATTCTATACGAATACCATGTAATACCTACAGAATTTATGCATTTTCGATCTATTTTCGAATAAGATTGAAGTTTTTAAAAGAATTGAAATTATAAGGACTTTTTCGAGTAGAAACAAACAAACAAAAAATTAAAAATAGCCTTATGAATTAAACAAAAAGATTATTCTGTATGGATAAATAAAAATGGGAGATAAAAATTTAGTAATAGTTAAAAGTCTTCTTAGAAGTATTCTGTTATTAAAATTTATTAAAGAAGATTAATAATCTAGTATTGGTTGTGAAAAACAGGGTGTATAATTAAGACTTAAAGATACGCAAGACCCAACATCTTACAGTAGTATGATAACAAGCTAAAACGTTAACCATAAAATAAAAGCGACTGCAATGTTTTTAAATAAGTGATTAAATAATATTCAAAGGCTAACTATCAGTAACATTATTGAGAATTGAAAATAAGAAAGTGAAATATACTACAAGATGCTTGATTGAAATTATTTTGTTAATAAGTATGAAGAAATTCATCGGCAGACACTATTTTTGTCATGCAGTGTATATACATGTTATATAAAGGTTATAAGAAATCCGCAATTTAAAATTTTTGCAGTCGCATTATTTATTGTAATATTTTTGAAGAAAGTTGTAATATTCACACATTATCAGCATATATACTTTACGATTACAGTTTATAAAATACTGCAATAACCAAAAGGCTGGATGAAAATTTCATTACAGCCATGAATACTGAAAAAAGGAAAAAAAAACCCAGAATAACCAACATTTTTAAGATTATAGCAAATTAATAAAACAGTATACAGGCACAACTAGGAGTCTTAGTTCCCACAGCATTTAAAGGAGTTTCAAAATGCGAAATAGCTGAACTTTCAGCCGATAAAGACCTTTTAGATTGCATCCCAATTTTATCCTTCAATAGAAACGATGAAAATCAACAGACTGAAATCACTTGACGTCATAGACTGAATCCGCATATATATATCATATCATTTCTATATCAGCATATAAATTTTTCGATTACACCTTATAAAATACTGTACTAACCAAAGAGCTGGTTGAAAATTCCCTTACAGCCATGATTGATGGGAAAAAAAACAGAATCCCCTACAATTTTGAGACAATAAGAAAATTACTAAACACCTTTTAGATTGCATCCCAATTTTATCTTGTAATGAAAAAGCGATGAAAATCAACAGACTGAATTCACTTGACGTCATAGACTAAATCAGCATATATATTTTATATCATATCATTTCTATGTCAGCATATATATTTTTCGATTATACCTTATAAAATACTGTACTAACCCAAAAGCTGGTTGAAAATTCCCTTACAGCCATGATTGATGGAAAAAAAATAGAATCCCCTACGATTTTGAGACAATAAAAAAATTACTAAACACCTTTTAGATTGCATCCCAATTTTATCTTGTAATGAAAAAGCGATGGAAATCAACAGACTTAATTCACTTGACGTCATAGACTAAATCAGCATATATATTTTATATCATATCATTTCTATGTCAGCATATATATTTTTCGATTATACCTTATAAAATACTTTACTAACCAAAGAGCTGGTTGAAAATTCCCTTACAGCTATGATTGATGGAAGAAAACAGAGTCCCCTACAATTTTGAGACAATAAGAAAATTACTAATACAGTGTCTAGATGCTACCAAGTCTTTATTCTCACAGTATTCAAAGGAGTTTCAAAATGAGAAATAGCTTAACTTTCAGCCGATAAGGACTTTTTTAGACTATATTCCAATTTTATCCTTAAATAAAAATGACGGAAAGAGAACAGAGTTGATTCACTTGACATCATAGTCGCATGACACACGCAACTTCGCAAGATGCCTGGTTGCTTTTTCAGTGGCGTAGCAAGGACGAATAGGGCCCGGACCATGGTGGTAATTTTTTCACCTCTGTTGATATTTGAATTTAAAATTGACATAAACAGACTAATATTTTATCTTCATGCCCCCTAAGAGTGGCACCCTGGGTATCTATACCCCCTTGCCCCCTCCCGTTGCTACGCCACTTTGCCCTCGGGCCCCGCAGATGCACCACTTTCTTCACGTTCAGACAAGCTAATTTAAAAAAGTTAAACAAAGGAATCTCTCCCAGCCAGGTGATGCGCGACAGATTACACACAAAAACTTCCGCCGCTCAAAATGGCGAGCATATAGTTCCGTGGAATAAAGTAATTTATATTTTAATAAACTTGAAACATTAAAAGAAATTACATAAAAAGTTAAAGCAATTAATAATTAAGTTGATTACTAGAAAATAAAAATGATAAATTAAGATATTTAACAAAACTCTAAAAAATTCCGTTGATAATTTAAAAGTTGCCAAAGATGCCACAAGGTAAGAAAGAAACTTTGGTGGCGAAAATTTAAATTATTTAAAAGTACTGGTAAAGCCGAAAAATGATGTAGATGCATTTTTGCAATCTAACACACTGTTTGAGGTAACGTAATGGATTAAATTGGTTTGACGTCTGTGACATGAATTAGAATTTGTCCAATTGTTACAAAATTTTAATATTTAAAGATAATTTTAGTACTCAGTAAATGTAAGAGCATAAATTAGAGAACAAAAATTTGTAACAATAGGATAAGTAAATTTAAAAAAGTTAATTTTTAAAATTATCACCAAAGCGAAGAATCTAGAAACATTTGAAAATGCAGAAAACGTGTTTAAAAATTGAAAAATCTACTTACTGGTTTTGAAATACCTTTTCCAATGCTTCAAATGAGATAAGAGCATTTTGAGTCTTCTGAAACGAGACGCGTCCGTGTGAAAATGTAAATATTTTAGTTGTTTTTACCTCTTTCATTTTGACAGCTGCATGGTCCATCCTCATTTATTCATGAGATGAGAAGTCGGCGAACGTTCTGCATACAATCGCCGCACCGACTTAGTCATATTTGTATTTTTCTTCGTTCTGTCTTATTTTGTAAAATAGAAACAAGTAAAATATCAATAGGAGCTCTGATTAGTCGTAAAGAAAACTATGAACTTACTTGCTTAGATGGAAATCTTGTTAATATCAATTCTGTTCATTTGGTAATCAACTACAAGAGGAGGCTGAGGAAACAGATGCTTTGGAAACATCACAGGCTGTGCAATGAAGAGAGACAGGTGTGTGGTTGGGGACATTCTTTTCATGGTTCATAACATTAGCATTGTAGTCAGCGCCATGCAGTCGTGGTCGTTAGAACAGCGTGATTTTGATTACGATGTATTTGTTAGGAGTGATGAATCGATTACGCCATTCAACACGAGTTTAATCGAAGATTCAAGATCCATGGAAGTGACTCTGTTCCATCGCATAACACATTCTTACATTCGGTTAATCTTCGTTCAAGAGGTTCATAGACGAACACCCTATACAATGTGGAGGGGGGTTGAAATATCAATGTTATGAAATCCATGGCGTTCTGCTCGGTGACATTCGGTGGGATTTCTGTGCATAAACAAAAATGGACGTCATTTGCGAGATGCGTTTTTCCGCTCATGAATGTGATTAAATGCTCTGCAATCATAAATGTTTATTTGTCCATCATTTTTTCTTGCCTGAAGATGTTGTGATTATTTCAAAAATATCGTATTCTTCTGCTGCATCCTCTATAACGAGTGATATATTTTCAACGTTAAGTGATATATAAAAATTTGAATGAACTGATAGTTATTTTATTTGCATACAATGTGATTCATTAGTTACGTATAATTTATTGTCATATAGACCTGAAACTTACTGATAATTTACTGATTACCATATGTAACGATTGATTTGCGGTTGAATTTGAAACTTCGTACATCTGCCAGAGAGCGAGCTTGTCTATGAGGGAGTATTTGAGGTTGTGAGAGACTCCATGCTGCCTAAATTCCATCTATAAGAATGAGAGAGATTGGAAAAATCATTACTATCATATGGAAATACGAGAAGGACAATAAGAAAATGAAAGGGAGTTGAAACAACAGTCAGAGCCGTGAATTCTCTGGGGTTAAGGCTAGCTTCTGTTTAAGTAAAGCAGAGTTTTCATTACGTAAATTCTGTACGCCATAGGTAAATTATCCTATGCAACAAAAGAAATCCCGAATAAATCTCAGAAAATAAACTGTGCATTGTAATGTATTGCAATAGGCAATTTATTTTTTTGAGAGAGATTATATTTCATTCCCTTCAACCTACAGCTACGACATTTTGCCTGTCTGGATATACGGTCGGAATAATGCAAATACGATAAAAACATGAAAATATGCAAAACTGGGCATAAGATAATTTACCTGTCAGGCACAGAATTATTGTTCTCCATCGATGTCTCCCTGCCGGTGTCAGTCTATTCTCCTAATGTAAAAATTGAGTCAACGATGCGGGGATAATGGTAAATAGTTGTTCCGACGGGCAACTTCAGGGCCTTGCCCAATCTTTTGCTCTTTCCGCGCATGCATTTACAAAATTTGGTGGGGGAAATGAAACTTCTTTGATCTGAAAGGAATGTGTTCGTTTCATTCAGTGATACCATATTTCATTTTGTTTTATCGATTTTCATTCGTTTGTATGCGTTTATTAAGAACAAATTTTTTCAGTTCTTTCTTATCCAAATTTGATAGGATACCTTGCAGTCTACCTTATAATTTATTTAAGAATATTTCAATGAGGTGCAAATACATGGATTATATCTTTGCATGAATGACATGAATGATTTCGTTCCTCAGTTGAAATAATTAATTTTATTTTTTCTAACTGAAATATATGGTAAATCGAACAATCAGAAATGATGCTTTAAAATTATATTTTAGTTACTTTAATTTTCTGCATCACTGCAAGTTTACATTTTCTGGAAATCGCATGTTTCCTGCGTTATATCTAGTGTATTTAGTCTTTTATCTAGTTAGTTTTGTTGTTAGTTTGATGATGTGCTTTTACTGCTGGTAAATATTTTGGCATTGTCGACTTATTTCAAAATATCAATTGTACTGTGACTCTTTCAATATATTAATACATTCCACATTTTTCTTTTTTTCTTATATACATTTAATATTTCATTTATTATTTTGGAGAATCACACAACACATTGCTTTAACATTCCGTATTTTCGTTAGGTGTTTTCTGTGCACACTTGGGGGGAGGGTGCTTTTCGGTGCAAAACGAAGCAATGTTCAAAAATCGAAAGATCGATGTTTAAAAAAAACATTATCATGAAACGCGAAATAAGATATAATTGGGAAATAAGTTTTTGAATGGCAGAATGACGATTCACGAAAAGGACCTTGAATGCTTGTCGAAATGTCGCAAACATAAATTACTTGCTTTAGGGCTGGAGGCGTGTTCGTGATGGGATGCACGAGAGCTCCTATTTCGCGCAGTAGTTAGCCTGATGTAAACTTACCTTGAGAATTCCACATAACTCAGATGCGTCTTCCCAATTGTACACATGGGATGAAATTTCATGGATTTCGCAGCCACTTCCCACAAACCGCTTAGGTAAGGAAAAGCTAAAGGGATGAAAAGAAATTCAATCCTAGATTGTGAAAAGGGAAATGACGCAGTTTCGTCTTTAATGGAGAGTGAGAAATCGTTGATCTCTTTTAATATTCAGAGAACCTCTACGAAAGACAGTAATGCTACTGTCTTTAACAAAGTTAAGTTGAGATTATCGAAGCCTTTGTCAAAAATGGATAAATTGGTGCGCGAATTTTTGAATTAGACATTTAATTCAAAGTTTCTGCCAGGGAAAGTTTGACAACAAAGTTGGTCGATCATGCACATACGTCTTATGATATTCTTTACTGAGCATGAAGCATGATAGAAGCAATCTGTTCAACCTTATATCTGAGGGTGTCATTCAAATCAGTTAGAATTTACATACACGATGTTCATTCATCAATACGTACTTCCTTCCTATCCACCTATCCCCACATGTAAAGTGTCATCGTATGTGAATATAGGTGCATGGGGAAATTGAGAAACTAATTAAAACGCTTTACTTTGCGTCGTTTCTCTGTTCTCATTGTAGTTCCACCTTTGTTTTGTCTGTATTCTGTCCGTATTTTCCATGCTACCAGTACTGTTCCAGTCCTATTCATACTTTGCTGGGTCCAATCAATTGTCAATACTTACAGGTAGGTGTTGTCATTTGAATTCGGAAATTTTGTCACAGTAGATGTAACCGTGAAAAATTTTCTTCACTTTTCCGTGCATACATGTGGGATTCCGTTCAATAGACAAAATGCCCACGGAAGTGTTGCCTTTAAGGGGTAAGTAGTTCGGGTTTATGTCTAGGGGATTTAAGGGTTTTTATTACATTAAATTTAGAACAAAATATTACATAAAATAAATGAGTAGACTTCAAGTTAAATACAAAACATTTATTTAAATACTATAGGGAGAATTTACAGGGGGGAAAGGTATAAACACAGAAAGTTAACGAGAAAAATAGCTAATTTGCATGAAGTCATGTTTACTACATTGAGCCAGATTAATGAGGGATAGATGTTACGGGTTAAGAATATTATAGTATTAGAGATTTAAAGATTAGAGAGCCATAAGGAAAGTTAGACGGGGCATAGTTACTCACAACCTAAATATCGGGCGGCTTAACTGCGCCAAGACTGATCTAACTTATGACAAAGGAATTGAGAGAGGTTTCAACATTTCGGCTGCCTGCGGTGTGCTGCGCTGCTCTCAGCGTGCAGTCTGGTTTTGTTAGAAAGAGGGCGCTGCTCGTAGTTCGTACAGAACAGAACTCTGGCTCCATCTATCGCCAAACAAATTAATCTAGCTCTTACATCCTTCTTTATCCAGTGATTAAATTATTCTTTACGGGTAATATCCTACATACATTGAAATATATATGGCTTGAATTACCTTCACATTCGTTGATAGTTGTGGTTTCTAAAAGATCGTACATATATAAAGATTTCTTTTTCACCCTGTTGCTTCCTGAGTAAAAAATGACAACGCTTAAGGTTTTAAAGCCTTTAAAAATACTTGTGTTTGGTAGTACATTCATTTTAATTATATTGCCACGATTAATTTTACAATACTTCCGAGTGACATGTTCACTCGATTGAATCACTATAACTCAGACTGTACCCAAGAATCAATAAATACGTTGAGCTGAAACAAAATAGAGATAATTGCTTTAACTTTTTGGTATTAAAGCTGCCTAGACGGATGGATTTCGGCATAGGGTGTTTGCACTAAAATTACAGATCTATATTAAATTTTGGAGCTAATCAGTGAACGGGGAGAGCTCCTCCAAAACGCACGCTTTATTCTCTTCACTAAACTACGAAGCTAAACAAAAAAAGTCTATTTATGTAAGTATGCGAGCAAGTCGAGGGAGAATACTCCCGCTAGTTGTCTGTAGGGAGTGCACATCTAATTCTTCAAATGCTTTCAATTCGTATTTTGCAACATTTATTCCTAAATCGGAACCATTTAGTAGGAGGGAAATTGCCTGAATGTTTTAAAAATTAATTTTTGTAATCATTTCTAAAAAAATCCATTATTGAACTTATTTTGAAGGGCAGAAAAAACAAGGATGAAACATATTACAATTTAAAAGGAAATGTAGCGAAAGTGAATATTCGTTTCTACATGAAACCAAACACATGTTTAAATATTCCTACAGGTGATATGGTAACTAGACAGTAATCCCTCAGAAGTCCTACTAAGAACTAAAGTACTTGTACGTAAGCGCGTCGTTGTGCATACTATAAGATGTGGTCTTATGGTTTAAATCTCAGAAATTCGTGCTGTAATTAACATACCTTACATGATCAAAAGTACCGGAACACTTTCGGATTTAACATTTTTCCGAATTTCTCAGGAAAAGTTGGATGAATTGTCCTTGAACTTGGACCATGTAAATAATAAACTTCAACTCACATGTTATAGTGAGGATTCGGTCACGAGGGCATTTTTAGGGGATCAACCGGACATTAATGTTGAAGATAAAGATTTGGGCTCCCCTCGTTTCACAGAAAGATGATAATGATTTGCAACTTCCAGAAATGCATTTGTTTGCTGTGAGAAATATTCACATGTATTTTCGTAAAAATATCAAGTAAATTCGGGGAGATTTTTTTTTTCTAAATCCTAAATTTTGTCGCGTGTTTTTTGCTTATAGCATGCAGAATTTTCGACCAAATTTTGAAAAACTCGCAGAACATGTGATATTTGTTAGTAGAGTTATTATACAGGGTGGTGATAAATTATTGAATCCATTTCAAAAATTAATTTAAAAAACCTAATAATGTTATAAATACGGTTTTTAAAAAATGAGAGCGCATTTTAAAACTTTTTTTCAGTTAGAGAACACGCTGTTAAGTTGGTCTGGGGGGTCGTAAATTATTGGACATCTCCCATTTTTTGAGGACCATTATCTGCGAAATGTTTAAAGCTAGATGAAAAATAAAAGCATGTATGTGTAGGGAATTTTATGCTCTTTAATTTGTTAATTAAAATGTACTGTGAAAACTGAGTAGTTACCGAGATATTAAAGAAAAACTGAAAAAGGAAACCAGAAAACGAGCATCGTTGTCTACTGATCAGTAGGCATTGCGTATTTTAATCTCTCGCTTTAGCACATTTAGAATGCCGCCACCTATTTGAAAAAACAATTTATTTGCTCTTTCATTTAAAAAAACCGTAGTTGTAACATTACTATTTTTTATTAATTTTTGAAATGGGTTCAATAATTTATGACCACCCTGTGTTAAAACTGCAAGTATATAATCTGAATATCTGAGGAAATACGAATATTTTTAGAAAATTTTTTTACTGATTATGCGCGTAACATAGCATAAATTTTCTAGTGCCGAAGTCAGATATATAGGGCAGATTATATAAAAATTCCAGTTGAATACCGTGATTGAGAAAGATGTCGCCATTGTAACGACCTGCATTTCAGTTTCTCTCTAAGAATAGATAAATGATGACGGTTTTCCAAAAGGGTGGGAGGGGAGAGGAGCGTCGAAGGAGCGAAAATTTCGCGCGGGTTTACTGATAAATTACAACGTGCCAATATGATGTTGGCTTGGAAACCACTGGGAGTGGTCTTCCCTAAACTTTCTCGTATACTTCCCAAAAAGGTGTCATTTTCCCTCGAACTAGGGTTGCCATACGTCCCGTATACTATTTGTCCCGTTTGCTTCCTAAACTCTGAATCATTATAATTTTAAAATGACCTGCGCCCATTTTCATGATTATGTGTAAAAGGAAAATGATAACAATTAAAAAAATTGCGTACGTTCTCAATTTTTACACGCGCTGTGGTACCACAACTTTATTTAAAGTTTTTGAGATCGAAATCTTTCTACAAATATCATGCAAGATTTCACCATACCTTCCATCTGGAGAATGTCAGAACGAAGTTTCGGGTTCAGGGGGTTGCAATAATTTCAGAAGAGCGTCCGAAGCTACAATTTCCTTCTTAGACCGCCAAGGTCAAAAGCCAACTAAACTGACTTCAGTAAAATACGCGAAACGCTCGCCAACACACAGTCGCAATGTGCATTTTGAACCAAATATGAAATATGGACACCTTTTTTTCAACGGATTGAAACGAAATGTGAGCACAGACCTATAATTAATATTAGCAAACGTCATACCAATTTTTAGTTATCTAACCCAAAGGGTTTAGGAGATATAATTTTTACAAGTATGCGATTATACAGACCGACAGACAGTCAACCCTTTGACGGATTTGGCCCAAAATTTTATACGGACCTACACTCATGATGATAAAACTGTGTACAAAATTTTATTCATCTAGCTATTCAAAGTTTTGAGTTAAAGTGTTCACATGACCACGGACAGACAGACTTCCCGTGGGAAGATTTTGTCCAAAATTTGATAGAAATCTACAAATTATGTTTAAAGACCACATACCAAATTTCATCCCCGTAGCTCTAATAGTTTTCGAGTTATTGTATTCACACACAGGCATAATTCCAAAATTGTGTTTTTCGGACTCAGGGAGGTCTAAAACGTGGAGAGTCGTCAAAATCCCGAGTTCGAATTTTTTGACGATGACAGTACTTTCTCTTTGTATACTTCGTATGCGAGAAAGTAAAAATTGGTGTAGAAGCTACAAAATTACGGGGGAACAAATAAAAATTACTCTTATGTCTCCAAACTCGAGATGAATTGGAACCTTCTCCCCCCGCTTCTAGGAAGAGGACGCTGCAGCATAAGTGGAGACTTTTTACTTCGTTTTCTTCTGGCTTCATTTGCGATTTATTGTATAGTATACGAAAAATGAAATATTGACGATAAGAGTAGAATGTAGTGTAATAAGAAGCATAAATTCTTTTTTCTTTTTGATTAGAAACCAGAAGATTTGTGCGGGATTTTAGCTTGCCAACAATATCTCAGATCTCATTGTCACAGATTTATTAATGAAAGTTATGGTAAAAAATCTCATGCGCATTGGCAGAGTGCTTAAAATTTTTAAAAAAAACATGAAAAACAGAAATGATGAATCAGTTGACACTAACGGCCGTTTTGCAAAATATATAAATATTGAATTCCAAAATTAAGTACGAAAAAGAAATAAACCTTTTTAACGAAAACGAAGGTAAATATCTCCGAGAAGTGTAAAAATAAATTAATTCTGGTATAACTTCTATTTGATATTAACGGAGACGCGTTTATGAATCAACTTGAAATAGAAAAGAAAAGAAATTGGTAAACTCATCTAAAAGTAAACACTGTCATAACTGATAATTGATATTAAATCATCACAGAATCAAAACAATATCCCATGTGTAGTGTGTGTTAATTTGTAGACAGAGCGTCTGAATCTCTTTGGCACGTAATCAAATTCCTGAGCTTTACCGATTTCGGAGAGTAATTCTATTATAGATTTCAGCGGTGAAACGAAAATGAACTACTCTTTAAAAAGTAAATGACAGTTGAAAAATTGTTAAAAATAGGTGGTTAGATAAAGTTGTCAAAATTAGAGCGAAATTAACAAGGTATTTTCCTGATTCAAGGTTCTTCAGAGTGTATGAGCAAGGGTGTTAAAATTACCAATTATCTTCCCAATCGTTTTTTAAGATCGTAATAGCAATGGTTGAAAGGTTATTTATAGGAGCATAAATTCTGTATAAACTTGGTTTCATTTTTTGAAAATTATGTCTGTCGATCAGTCTGTTAACACTATAACACAAAAACACAACAAACCAGAAGAATGAAGTTTGGTACTCAGTCTTATCGCCAAAACTGTAGATTTCTGTCGAAATGTAGGAGAAATCTGTCTGCTGGAAGTCTGTCCATCAGTGTGCATGTGAACACTATCACTCAAAAACACAACAAACCAGAAGAATGCAGTTCGGTACTCAGTCTTAACGCCAAAACTGTAGATTTCTGTCGCAATGTAG
>BGPR01023407.1:0-24253 GCA_013235015.1 Araneus ventricosus | reverse complement strand
ACAGCAGCGCGCGGTAGCCCAGCAGCAGCCGTACAGTACAACAGAACCCGCAAGGCGCGAATATCGCGTACGGTAGCGTCACCATGGTTAACGGCAGGCACGCGTAAACGCACAAACAGCGTGCGCAGAGAAGGTTTGAACGCAGGCGCGCAGACGCCAGGCAGGCAGCAACCGCGCGCCAGGCAGGCGAACCGCAAACGTGGCATAAAGGCAGTGCGTGAAGAATGCGAACCAGCGCGGTACGCAACCGCAGCAACAACAAAATAAAATTAAATTCTATGAAAGTTTTATATATTGTTAATATATATTTAAAATATGACTTGTGGCACCCTTACACACAACAGATGGCAAACTTAGTATATCACAGAGAATAATACATTTCTGTCTGCAACAGTAAAAAAATCTAAATGTAATTTCTTAATCTTGAACTAATTTTAGCAAAATACTAAGAATATATCTGATTTGAATCTCAATGTAATTTAACCAGACTTGGTGAAATCCTTCCAATATTCCATTCTTCAATATTTTCATCTAGGTTTTACTAACTTTTCTGCTTAACTTAAAACATGCTGTGTAGTTATGATATTTTAGTATATTAGTTTTCCATATGTTTTCCATAGAATTAACTTCTTGTTATTAACTGCCTCTGCTGCTTTATAGGTCCAGAAAGAAAATCGTGGATGCCAACGATGCTGTAGCCATTCCAATCCATGCTGCCATAATTGATAAAGGAACAAGCTCTATTTTTTACTTCAAAGTTCATATTCATATTTTCATCTTGTGTGTCAGCATTTTGAATGTTGAAGGCTTTTCCTTGCATTTCGTGACTCTTTTTTTGGTAGTCCCAATAAATTTTATGGAAATTTTTTAGATGTCTTATTAATTTTTCATTGTTTGAATAAAACAAATACCATTTTACAGCATTTCATACTCATTTGAAATTCAGAGACATCTCATAAATTTAATTGGGTATTCTTAAAAAAATGAAAAATGTATATTTTGATTGAATAAATAATAGAAAACAAAAAATATAAGAAAGAAAATATAGAGAAAAAACAGAAGGAGTAGATGATAGTGATAACAATACACCTTTTTGCACGCCTAACTCAGCAGCATCCAGTGATTGCATCAACTAAATTTTCCTACAATTAATAAACAAATTACTATAGAATTAAACAACAGAAATTCTCTAATAATTGAGATAATTAAAAACATAAAAGAAAAAAAATTAGAAAATAAAAGAAAGTATTCAATATGGAAGAGATCTCAAATGGCGACTTTTATCAAATACCACACGTCACTGTAGTTCTAATATGGATAAATTTTCTGTCAAGGGTAAGATGGTCAAAATTATACCCCTTGTGGCCTAAATTGATCCATTGACTGAAATATAGGAAATATCCCTTTTTAAAAAGAAAAAAACATAATAAAGTACTTAATACCAAATCTAATCTATACAAATCTGTTGAATACAAATAATATTCCAATTAATCTTAATATTATTTATTAAATTTTATTAATTGTAACTGTTAATTGAATAACATGGCTTTGATACCGTCATTACATCTATAGACATTTTCTGAGAAAAACTAACATTAAATGCTTTGACCTAAATTTTTAAAAAGTCTCGGCTCGTGAATTTAATCCATGTGTGTATGCTTGTATTAGCACTGTTACACTTATAATAACACTGTGTGTGCTTCATTGGTTAGGCATTCTTTATTGAACACTACCTACCATTGGTGATAAGTGTGACTGGTTATAAGAGTGACTGTGTGTACTTCATTGGTTAGGCTTTCTTTATTGCACACTACCTACCATTGGTGATAAGTTTGTTTGCCAGGAATATTGATTGTGTTTAATTTCATTTGAATCTCTTATGAATAATTTAGTATTCATGGTTCCCTTAATAAAGTACAGTCTAACCCCCGGTATAACCAACCTTGGGTATAACAAACTTTTCACAGAGTCCCAAACGGACTCCTATGTAACTAATGTATTTTCAAATGCTTGTAACAAATTTCAAAAGCAAGGAATTAGGATATAGTGAACTGAAATTCCCACCTTTCTGCCAGCTGTGTCTCTCGGAATCGTCTGCTCCTCTCATTCCATGGGGGAACTTTTTATCCATCAGCTGGGCCACACAAGCTGCATTTAATTAGTGATACCAGGAGACAGGTTAGCTATCTCAAAGGAAAACCATATTAACAGCTACCACCCCTTTGGTCATTTTGAATCCCTCGCCCAGTGTGACAATCAGCAGATCAACAAAGAAACGTTTATCACTCGACCGCCTCTCTTTGTACTCCAGAGAGAATACACATTTGTTTCCTTTGTGTCTGACAAAAACTGCCAAGAGATGAGGTACATATGTCGCAACACATTCTTTCACTTTCTTTAGTTCCATTTGCCAACTATTGTTCGAGGAGTTGACATTGTGTTTATTTAAAATGGGTTGCGTTAATAAAAACGGAAAGCTTTTTCCGTCGAGGATAAAGTGAAGATTATTAAGAGAATAGAAAATGGCGAGAGTCAATCTGCTGTTTGCAGAGAATTTTCTCTTTCTGAATCTACATTTGGGGAAATCGTAGCTTGGTAATCTCAGCCTACGACAAAAATCTGAACAAAGATGTTATGAAAAGTGCAATTAATTTCATTCTTTAATTTTTAAACAAATATTTATTTTAATTTACTATAACCCATAAGAAATTGTAATTAATTTTTCACACAAGGATTCCGTGAAGGGGACTTTTTAAAAGGATGTTTAAGGATTATAGCAAATTTTGTGTAGTCAATATTTGAAAAATCAAATATAGCGAACTTTAGGATCAGTCTGTTGAGGGTTTGTCATAACAGAGTTTGATAGTATTTTTAAACTTCCAAATTGTTATATATTTAAGCCGACTTATTTTAATAACCTTGCATCATGTTCTGTTCACTGTAATTGGATTAAAGTCTCGCGATATAACTGTTGGCATCATCTAAAATTTAATTGCATGTTGTCAGCGCCAACTTAACTTTCTTTCTCGTGTAAAATGTGCAGTTAATGCTAACATTAAAGTGGTGTGGTACATTTTAGCTCTTGCATCCTGTTAGCTGGATTATAACATGCTGATAAAAAGAATTGAATAGCAACCATAATCTTTCAGCTTACTGCATATGTTTCCTAATATCTTACAAGGAGAGGGCATGGCTTGGGAAATTCAGTTCGGGATGAAGCTTGGCATATTAGTAGCATACCATTAGGGTGTTCACCCATTAATCTAAAGTGCAATGGCCAGCCAATTCAGAGGAAATGGCCCTCAAACTTCGGGCACAACTTGTATACCAGTACCTCTTCACAAGCAATTAGCGTTTAGATAGCTTTCGCTAGGTCCGCAGTTCTAGTCTCTTTTACTGACTGCGGATTTTTTTTTCAAAATTATTCCAAATTAAATTAAAAGTTTAAAAAATATTTTAAAATAAAACTTTAATTATTTTTATGCAGAAAATAACTTTTCATATGATACTTGAATTGCAGATAAAATAAAAAAATAATATGTAAACAGTAAAATAATTACAAATACATCTTTAATGGTGATAAATATTAACTATAATTAAAATTTATTCTAAATTCATTAAAAGTTTTAAATTATTGAGTTTCTATATTCATAAATTCTTCATTCTTATTTTATCTTGGAAACAGTAGAGAGCAGATGTTAATATATTGAATACGTATGCAGATGGTCCAATATTTTAATGATGGAATAAAAATAGCAGAGAGCAGTTGTTAATCTATTCAGGGATGCCACTTTTCCGCCGAACGGCGGATTTCCGCTTTTTTTGCTTTTTTATAAATCCGCGATTTCCGCGGAAATCGCGGTTTGAAAAATTCCTCTTTTTTTAAAAAAAATCAATCCTCGATTTTCGCGGATATTTCTTCTTTCTTTTTCTTCAATCTTTGTGGGTGATACTGCAAAGCAACTTATAAAGTTGGCTCCGAAATCTCAATTGATTGTGATAAAAAAATTTTAAGATATGTGTATTTAAGGCATACATTGGGTGTGCTAAGTGGCTTGTGGAAAAAATGCCTTTTGCCAACCCTTTTTTAAAGGCAGTATCTTCACTGGATCCATGCAATAGAAAGACTTCTGTTGCATTAGAATTGATGAAAGAACTGCCACTCTAGGTTTCAAATGTTGTTCAAGATTCAGAAAAAGAAGCATATGATTTGGAAATACATAATTTTCAAAATCATAATTTTAGTGATATTGTAGAGGAATCTGTTGATTTATGGTGGAGAGATGTGGAGAATACCTCAAAATATCCTCTACTTTCAAGGATGACATTTGCTTTGCTAACCTGCTTCCATGAACCCAAAGTGGAAAGTAGTTTTAGCATAATGAATAATGTGATTACACCTGGAAGCAATAGGTTAAATGTTTCAATATTTAATGCTATGCAGTGCATTAAGTATGAGCTGCACTCAAAAAAAAAAAAAAAAAAACGGCAGTTTGTATGTTTTCCAAACATGACTTTCTCAAAAAGTTGATCCGAAACTGGTGAGAAATGTAAGAAATTCACGGAATAGATGTCTGCAGATGCAACTAAAAGGCAAAGGATAAATCATAAGAAAAAACTAACACATTTTAAAGAGACTGCATGAACCAAATTTTAATGGTGGCGAAAATGTAAATGAATCCAATAGAAGAAAAGTTGAGGATAAAAATAAAAGTGAAGCTGTCAAAAACTTTCATTCTGAACTTAATTCTAAAAGAAATGTTAAAATTAAAAAAATAATATCCTAACTATCGAAGAGATGTTTCTGCGTGCAAATATTAAAAATAAAAAATGAAAATGTTTTATTTTTTATAGAATTTCTGCATTTGTGTGTAAAAATACAGCATTGTAATAAAATTAATAATATTGTTAGTATTTTTCAAAATTTTTAATTTGTGTGAAGAATGCAGTAATTTAACTTTTTAGTAACTTAAACATTTTAAATTCTGTCTTAGTGTTGGACATTTTTAATTGTAAAAATATATGATTTGGATTGGATTTCTGTTTCTAATATTCATGCACAGCTTTATTGGGTAAAAATATTAATTAAAAATCAAATTTAAATTATATATATATTTGTATGTTGTATGTGTGAGCAAGCCTCGTTTTTATGCAGTCGGCTTATTTTTTTAAAAAGCTTTTAATTTTATAACATTGATTTTAATTATAACCAAATTTTGATTTTATTATATATTATATTAATTCATGAAATTCATGCATAAATGTTATGAAAAATGGAAATTTTACTTCACAAATTCTTTTACTTGCGTGTGATTCCCACACTTTAACTTTTTTAAATTCACGCACAATGTCCTCATTTTAGCTTTTTTTAATTCGCGCGTGATTTCCTCTTTTTTGCTTTTTTGTGAGTGGCATCCCTGATCTATTAAATGTGTAGACAAATGGTCCGAAATTCCAATAATTGAAAAGGGACCAATGGGTAAATGTTTTTACTGATTACTGTATGAAATTTGTTTAATGAATGTATAAAATTTATAGTGATGAAGCCTAAAAAATTCATTGATGTGGTTAATTGTAGTTGTAATTTATTATCTTTAAAGTTATATTTATCATTTTTTTAGTACTTATAAAGTAAATTTACCGATAATTCACTTATCATATGAATAGATAGTAATTTTATGTATAAAAAAGTCATATTTTAATTAAAAAATATTTTAAAGTTTTTCATTTAATTTGTAATAATTTTGAAAAACGTAAAAAAAAAAAAAAAAAAACCCTGCATCAATCTTTCATGAAATGATAATTTCAAATGTGATTGAAGACACAGATCTAAAGGACCATTGCTCTTGTGAACAATAGCCATTTATCAATTGTGCAAGGTGTCAAAATATTTTTTGTTTCCAATGTTTTTATGCTAATTATTCTGGTTTTTGTTTGTAATTTAATGTAGAAATATACAGTTACTAGTACAAAATGGAAGATAAAATGAAAATTAATTAATAAATGTAGAATAAACTTCTAAAATTTATGAAGGATAATGCCTAAACAAAAATGTTCTATGATGTGAGTCATTGTAGTTAATATTTATCACCATTAAAAATGTATTTATAATTATTTTACTGTTTATATATTATTTTTTTATTATTTTATCTGTAATTCAAGTATCATATAAATAAAGTTATTTTCTGCATAAAAATAATTAAAGTATTAATTTAAAATATTTAATTTGGAATAAAATAACCGCTGCCAGGACCGAACTGTGGACCTAGCGAATGCTAGGCGGGTGCACTGACATCTAAGCTATCTGCGTACCGATTGCTTGTGAAGAGTTACTGGTATACAAGTTGCGCGCGAAGTTTGAGGGCCATTTCCTCCGAATTGGCTGGTCATTGCACTTTTTTAGATTAATGGGCAGTGGCGGACTGGATTTGAAAATAGTGTTTACCATGAGTGGATGGGGGGCCCTTGCCCTATCATATTTAGAATGCCCTCTTAAATATATTTTTTAATTTTATTTATTACAAATAGAATAAATTAAAATAAATAAGTTGATATAATCTATTCCTAATATAATATTACTAATTGCAGTATACACGTATTATACATATTATTGAAAGTAATAAATACCAATTTTAAATACAAGTTTATTATTGAATGTTTTGGAGGTTGTATAACATAATTTACAAGCCCCAAATATAATATATATCTTCCAAATTTAATTTTGGACCTAAACTGTTATTTTGAGAATTTTTTTAACCAAACTGTAAATAAAGTACAAAATATTTACTAGGTCTTATTTTTTTAAAAGAATACTTCTTTCTATCAAATATTGACAACTCAAAAGTAAGGAAATGTATTGCATGTTGTCCACTTCATTAAGGGCAAATCAGTTCACTAGATGACTATGCAAATCTGTCAATAATTATTCTGCATCCAAATCATCGATCATTCCCTTCTCAATAGATAGCAAAATATAGGATTCCAAGTTCTCCTTAGACAATGAGTTTCTTATTATGGTCTTTATGATCTTTAGCTTCGAAATTTCACTACTATGAATACATAATTCATCCCTCAAAAATAGATTTCAAACTTCTTAAAGATAAAGTTCTTTTAAAATATTTTCAATCGGCGCAGGTCCATTAGGATACAAAAAAACAGGAAAATGAAAATCCTGAGTAAAAGAGTAGAAAAAAGCATAATGGTCGGCATTACAAAGAAACCACCTCAAACATAATTATTACTGTTAGCGAAATTAACTAAATAAATATGAAGAGAAAGGCCATGTGTAATTAAATTTTTATTAGTTATTTATCCTTTATTTATAGCATTGATTATTTAAACCCTCACACGCTTGGCGGATGAAGAACGTTTCCGAAATTCACTAAATTTTAGGCAAATGTGTTGTTTACAAATCCCTTTGATAAAAAATAAGAAACTGGAATTATAAATATTTAATTACTTTCGGTGGCGATCTTAGCAAACGGTCTGCAATTCCTTGGCTTTCTAGCATATATTTTAACCGAGGAGAGACTCTGACAAGACTTCGAATTCATAAATTTTATTTTTCATATCTGCATCCTACAAATTTTTATTTCATTTTAGTACATTTTTAATGTTCACTACTCAAAACGAACTCTCAGAGAAAATTTTTTGTTTTGACTCCATTCTTCAAGACCCACCCCAAACTTAACTGCTAATAACTTGATTTACAAAGAAGAATTAAACGAGTAAATATATATTATTTTTAAAGATTCACACAAGAATTCAACATTGCAAGCAAGTCTGGATCCATGGATGTATACCTCATAATTTGATCTAAGTGAATAAATTTCTCGTCCGCAGTAATAATAACGCAATTTCACGATTAAAATAACAAAAATATGATTAAATTTATTTGATTTTAAATTCCGTACGTTAAATATTTCGTATGCGGTTTTAGCGACAGAGGCTGAAAGAGAAATGCCGTCCTATAGTAGGCCATCCATTATAAGAGGTACGAAAGAAAATTCTTTGAATGATTTGGAATTTTGAAATTGGAGTAATTTTGCAAGTAATATTTCAGTAATTTGTCATTAAATTGATGTCATTAAAAATATAATTTTTAAAATGGCTCAAAAATCATTTTTGTGAAATAATATTTTTGGAGATATCGCGAAAAAACGTCAAAATGGTGCTCAATTTTTAATTAACTGTTGGGTCTATATTTGTGAAATTTGGTGCAAACATGCTATGGACAGGGTGGCCACTCTACCGGGAATAGTCAGGGAATTTCGGAAGACCGGGAAAAGTCGGGGAAATTTATTCTAAACCTGGAATTTTTTTATTTTGATAATTCTTATTTCAAGCAACAATTCGCTGATCTTTTTTTATAAATAGAATGAAACACCGTTGGCAACCAATTAAAATCAGTCATTTACTGACAGTCAAAAACGAATGCCATTCGTGTTCATGTAAACACCTCGCCCCCTGGCGAGAGGTGTTTACATTTAAATTTCCGAGGGACCGAAATTTCGGCTATTAGTCCAGTCAACGAAGGGTTCGAAGAAAACATTAAATCATATAGTTTTGAAAATTGGTACACATGTTCGTTAGAGGCTTCTGATAAACATACTAAAAGTCCCCGGTCCTGGGGGGAGGGTAAGCTCACGGCGCCATCTTGGATTTCATCCCCCTTTTTTAGTTTTTCCAGAATATCTCGAAAACTATTGAGTTTTCAAATTACAATTGATTTAACAAATTAACGAGCGTAAAATTCCCTACAATTACATGCTTATATTTTTCTTCCAGCTTTAATTGTTTTCCAGATAATGGGTCGCAAAAGTTGTCGCCATCATCTTGGATTTCATCCCCCTTTTTTAGTTTCTTTTGAATATCTCGAAATCTATTCAATTCTCAAATAACATGTAGTCAGCAAATTAAAGAGCGCAAAATTCCCTACAAACGCATGCTTTTATTTTTGTTTTAGCTTTAATAGTTTCCAAGATTATGAATTTCAAAATTTACAATCTTGGATTTTATCCCCCCCCCTTTTTAGTTTTTCTTAAATATCACTGAAACTATTAAAGCTAGAAAATAAATAAAAGCATGCATAGGTTGGGAATTTTACGATCATTAATTTGTTGTATTTAATGTAATTTGAAAATCAAATAGTTTTCGAGATATTAAAAAAAAACTAAAAAAGGGGGATAAAATCCAAGATGACAGCAAATTTTTAAATCCATTATCTCGGAAACTATTAAAGCTAAAACAAAAATAAAAGCATGTGTCTGTAGGGATTTTTACGCTCTTTAATTTGCTGATTACATGTAATTTGAAAATTGAATAGATTTCGAGATATTGAAGAGAAACTAAAAAAGGGAGATGAAATCAAAGATAGCGGCAACTTTTGGGACCCATTATCTGGGAAACTATTAAAGCTTGAAGGAAAATAAAAGTATATGTTTGTAGGGAATTTTATGCTCTTTAATTTGTTTAATCAATTGTAGTTTGAAAACTGAATATTTTTCGAGATATTCAGGAAAAACTAAAAAAGAAGGGATGAAATCCAAGATGGCGTCGGGAACTCGCCCTCCAGGAGCGGGGACTTAGTATGTTCATAATAAGCCCCTCGCGAATATGTGTACCAATTTTCAAAACTATAAGAGTTAATGTTTTTTCACCCCCATTTTGAACCTTCGTTGACTGGACTATATGAGCAGAATCGCGTTCCTTTTGGTAGTTAAATTAGATTATACTTCTTGAGATGAAAATCTATAGAATAACCACACTGAGATGTGGAAGAAGAACCGGGATGTGGTGGTTATACGTCCAAGAGATTCAGATAGCTTACGAGATCGTAAATTTCTCTTTATCTGTCTACAAGTTAGCATCCAAACTACTGCCTGCTTTTATGATGATTTAATATCAAATAGGAATTAAACCAGAATTAGTTTATTTTTCCACTTCTGGAGATCTTTTCATTGAATTATGAAGTATTGGAAATCAGTGCTAATATTTTCTTTCAGCATTTTTTTTTTCTCTGAGTGTTGGGAAACATTATGATTACTGATCATTTTGATGAATTATGGGATCTTCAAATTATGGGACAACCGTTACCCATACATATAAAAGAACAATTTTTTTTTTAGTATTATGTATGCATGTTCGGATTTTTTTTTTCTTTACGCACGCCCAGATCTTTGACTTACGAGATCAAATTTAGCAAAGTGATGGATTAGCACAAGAGGGGAGCTGACGCCACAGTAATTTTTTTTTAAAAAATTCAAATTAGATTTTTATTTATTTAATTTTAAATGGTAAATTCGGGTTTTCCCCCCATTTTCCCGAATTTTCTTTTTTCTCTCTTTTTTGTATTTGATGTTTTATTTTATTTATTTCTCTTTATATATTTTCCATTTTGAACCGTATTGAAGGAAGTTGGTTGGAATAAAAAGTTGCTTTTTTTCTTTTGCAAACTATTCGTTTCCATCCGTGTGACAGAATATTATGCTTCTGTGTTTTAATTTATAAACATCAGTAAAAAATCGTTTTCTTACATTTTTTCTCTGCCTTTTTATGTTCCATTTTGCAACGTATATTTTTATTGAGATTTTGATCGTCCTAAAGATTTTTTAAGTTTATATTTTTAAGAAGAAAAACTTGGAAAATTCGGTACAGTAGAATAGTTCATTGTAAAGATGTATTAGTTATTTCATGGTTTATTGTTTAAAGTTTTAAATAAATGTTCTTTTTTTCAAACATTTTGCTTTTTTATTCAAACCATACTGACTTGAATGAATACTTAGTATGGCCAATGTGCAGGTGATTTTTTTTTTATGGTTGATGGGCTACCTCCGAAAAAAGTCAGGGAATTTTTTTTATAAAACCTGGAAATGTCAGGGAAACTGAAACAGCAAAAATGATGGCCACCCTGTATGGAAGTTGAAAATGTACACCTCGGAGAATTTTTAATAATTTTAATTAATTAAAAGTTAAGCAAGAATTGAAAATTTTTCAACGATAACATTTCCGTTATTTCGCTAGTTTTTTTTTTTACTACAATTTTTTTTTCTTTCTTTGTTACTTCAAATAAATTTACTTTTTAGATATATTTATTATATTATTTTGATAGATTTACCACTGAAACCACTCTTTCAAACGACGGCAAGATAATTTTTCCTTTAAGATAATGTTATTTATTTCTTCGTTATAATTTGGTAAAATATTTACTAAACGATTAGATTAATAATATGTAATAATTGTAATTTAAATTAGAATTATGCACGCTCAAAATAAAAAAATCTTCATCGATTCTCAAGATTTTTTTTAGACTTTTTAACAGTTGAATTTAACGACTTAATCAATAATTTCATTAGATGAAAACATACTGCATCAAAATTTGGTTCAAATACTAATTTCCTGTTCCTCTTTTTTTACAACTAATTCATTTCTGGGTTTTTTTTTTTTATAACTATTAATACTTTGAGCCTACCAAAAGTTAAATAAGTTGGTGAATTTAACATTGGTTGATATAATTAAATTATTACAATCAATAAGCTGGTTGTCGAAGGCGGCTAGTATTTAATACTACAAAAGCAATGTAAAAATCAGAGAAATAATAATTTGAGCTCTTCTCTCAAAATATTTTTTACTCCTTTTGTAAGATTTGCATGTCCTACTCTCTGCTGACTGGAAACAGGAATACCTCTTTTCTCCCCAGTTATTTGCCAAGAAAGAAGCACCAACAATTTGTCCAATGGGTTGAGGTTCCTTTACCCTTTTTACAACACTGTAAACATGACCAGATAATCCCACCACAAAAAAACCCCATAAATTTAAGAAAAGAGCGAGTGTCCCCTTTTCAAAAACGTCCTTTGGTCCTGAAATTACATGATTTTTCTTCTCCACGCCCACCCCCCTTTAAAAGTTTTAGCTCCCCGAAGAAGACTTTTCTCCGTCTTTTACTTTAGGCCAGTTCGCTTGTCTGTCAGTTTTACGACAACAAAATGCACAAACATAAAGCACGTCGTTTAGCCAAGGATCGCACCCTTCTTGCACAGAGGGGTTAACATCTCTTTCTGCCGGGGGCCTCCTAGAAGAATAAAAACTGTGTGGCTATTGCGTCCCGACCTTGCATAGAAAATGTTGTGGGGTTTAGAATGAAACTACTTGCTATTTTCCTTAGAAAAGGCACAGGAAATTTGCTTGAAAAAGAGCTCTGCCCTTTCTCTCTCTTAAACACGCAACATCCTAGGGGCCCCCATTGACTTATGTGTAAGGGGGCCCACTTGCCATTGGGCAAGCTGGCAACCTGGCCAGTCCGCCTCTGTTAATGGGTGAACACCCTAATGGTATGCTACTAATATACCAAGTTTCATTCCGACTTGAATTTCCCAAGTCGTGCTCTCTCCTTGTTAGAGGGCTTTGTTTACAGATTACATAAAAAACTTGATAAAATAAAAGAATGTAAAATCCATTACTATTTTAAGAAAGAATATGAAAAAATAAGCAGAATCTCCATTCCTTAGCTTCTAATAATGGAAGATAAAATTTATTTATATAAATATTTGGATAAACAATGGCCCCTTCTTTTGGTTTTTCTTGAATATCTCGAAACTATTAATTTTCAAATTACATGAGATTTAACAAATTAAAGAGCTTAAATTTTCCCACGTATGCAAATTGTCTTGAATATCTCGAAAAATATTCAATTTTCAAATCATATTTGATTTAACAAATTCAAGAGCGTACAATTCCCTACATATGCACGCTTTTATTTTTCCTTTAGCTTTAATAGTTTTTGAGACAACTGGTCTCAAAGTGGATGGATTTATAAAAAATCTTAGTTGATAGTCCAGTCAACGAAGGGTTTGGAAAACAAAACAATAAATCGTATAATTTTGAAAATTGGTGCACATTTTCACGAAAGGCTTCTGTTGAACATACTAAATGTCCCCGGTCCTGGGGATGCGGCTCGTTCCGCCATCTTGGATTTCATCCCCCTTTTTTAGTTTTTCTTCAATATCTCGAAAACTATTCAGTTTTCAAACTACAATTGATTTAACAAATTAAAGAGCGTGAAATTCCCTACGAGTACATGCATTTATTATTATTCTACCTATAATAGAGTCTGAGATAATGGATCTCAAAGTCTGCCGCAATCTTGGATTTCAACCCCCTTTTTTTCGTCTTTTTTGAATATCTCAAAACTTATTCAATTTTCAGTTACATTTAATACAACAAATTAATGATCGGAAAATTCCCTACAAATACATGATTTTATTTTTCTTCTAGTTTTAATAGTTTGTGAGATATTTAAGAAAAACTTAAAAAAGGGGATGAAATCCAAAAATGGTAGCAAACATTGAAGCCGATTATCTCGGCAACTATTAAAGCTAGAAAAAAAAAAAAACACTTTTGTAGGGAATTTTACGTTCTTTAATTTGTTCTATCACGTGTGATTTGAAAACTAAATAATTTTCGAGATATTCAGAAAAACAAAAAAAAAGGGGATAAAATACAAGATGGCGGCAAACTTTGCGACTCACTACCTCTGGGAAACTATTAAAGATAGAAGAAACATAAGGGCATGCATTTGTAGGGAATTTTACGCTCATTAATTTGATGATTACATCAAATTTGCAAATTTAATAGTTTTCGAGATATTCAGAAAAATAAAAAAAAGGAGTATGAAATCCAAGATGGCGGGAAACTTTGAGATCCATTATCTTGGAAGCCATTAAAGCTAGAAGAAAAATAAAAGCATATTTTTGAAGGGAATTTTGCACTCTAATTTGTTGAATCAATTTTAATTTGAAAACTGAATAGTTATCGATATATTCAAGAAAAACTAAAAAAGGGGATGAAATCCAAGATGGCAGCGTGAGTTCCCTCCTCAGGGCCAGGGGCTTTTTGTATGTTCATCAGGAGCCCATCACGAACTTGTGTACCAGTTTTGAAACTCTTCATTGACTGGACTATTAATGCCCTTTTTCATGCTCCTTCTTACTTCAACAATGGGTAGCGCCGTATATTAAAATACTGGAATGATTATCCCGAAGGGGCAAATTAACTTGTAATTTGTTAATTTTAAGGAATGCTGTAAAAGGTCACAGATTTTTATTGTTAATCTTATAAAAGTTGATTTAATTTTTGAAAATGACAATTTGCATTATCATTTTTAATTTTTTTTGTCAAATCAAAAAGACATTCTTTATTTTACAATAGAAGACGTTGTGCAAATACAGAATTAAATATTAAAATCAAAAATACATATGTAAAATTAAAAAATATATTTTTAAAATTTTCAATAAAAACTATGCATTATTATAAAATAGAATATTTCCTATGCTTAGAAAATACGTGGGTCTATGTATGCATGTACAAAGGTGCTTAATTTTTTTTTGGCTAAGATGCTTAATTTTTGCAATTTCTTACTACGCGCCCTGATTTCACTTAGGAGGGCTGCGGTGGCTTTGTGGTAGTTTCATCTTTGGGTCCGGAAGGTTCCATGTTCAGAATTTGATTTCTCCAAACCCATGTAAAGTGCCTGGTGCATGTTAAATCTATCAAGGGTCAAATGCCATGTTGTTGGTGTGGCATGGAAGTTTAGAAATAGAGAGGTGCCACTGTTCAAAATTAATGTTAAGTGTCCAGGGTTCAACACTATAAGGTCTTTCCCAAAACAATTGCCATGATACTTCTAAATGGGACATTATAACTAAACTAGAAGATTTGTGCCCGTCTAAGAGGGGCTTTTAGCCCTCCAAACATATCTCATATCCCATTTTCACAGATTTACTAACGAAAGTTATAGTAGAAAGTCTAATTTACATTGGCAGAGGAACATGAACTGAGGAATCAATTAACACTAACCTTCATTTAATAATAACCTTACTTTTAACAATTACTTTCGTTTCATCCGAGTAAAAATTGGCAAAATCCACTAACAAAAGAAAATGCATTAACAAATACAAAATAAATAAATACTGAAAGAAAATAATAAAAAGAAAACTGTTAACGCGGCTCAATTTATATATAAAAAACGCCATAAATCAATTGCCACGAACTTTCGTTTTCATAAATGACCTTACCGAGGCAAAAAAATGAAACAGATGAAGTCATTTTATGAAATTTATTCCAATCCAGCATGAATAAATAATAATAAAAAAACTGTCCGATTTCTTTGACGCCGTAACAGAAATCGAGTTTGCGCTTTCGTTAATGACGGAGAGGAAAGGGGCGTGTTTATTTATAGGCGTAGACAGATCGTCTGAGTCTGTTTGGCACGTAGCCAAAACAAACCACGTGACAGCGTTACCGAATCAGTGAGAGACAGATCTGGGCTATTATATTAGTAATTAAACCTATTCAACTTGGCTTCAGTTCCAAACATACTGCTCAACAACCTGTTCGGTTCTTAGATAGTGTCGGATTTTGACAACATGAAGCCACAGGCGCAAAATTGTTTCGAGGCCCTTATACCCTATGTCGTAAATTCGGCGTCGGCTTAGCACTGCAATATACATCAAATAGGATTTTTTTTGTGTTCCCTCCTAGGGGGTCTCGAGTACCAGGCGAGCTCCTCTAACTTGTGCGAAAACCTCCACTGTGTTTGTCAGGACGCGCTACGCCTGAATGGAAAATATTGCTCGATGGAACCTAACTTGAATATCTCTACCAATGTGGGGAAGAATGTGTGTGCGTCTGTGTGTGTGTTTGTCCTCTGTTGGTGGGGCATACCCCTACACCTAAAAGCTATGAGATTTGGCACAACCATTTCTGAAAGTTGGGAATGTGCACCTTGAGCCCTTTTCTGAAATTCTTAATTAATTAAAAAATTGAGCTAAGTTTTGAAGTTTTTCCTGTAAAACTTCCCGAAAATAATACAACACAAAAAAAAATTATTCTTACACCATCTAAAAAATTAAAAAAAATATATCAATAATATCAATTGGTTAATGTACGATATTTTTCTAATTTTAATAAATTTTAAAAATATTTTTTGGCATAATTACAACGATATTTTTTTCATTGTTGCAACGCATTTCAAAACCGTTTTCATTGTTTAAAATAAATATTTAATTGCGTGTTTCTCTTCCATTGTTGAAAGCTTAGAAATCTACTGTATTTCCCATTTTTCTTCTTTATTTGAACAAATTTTCTGTGAAATCTGTAAAGGAAGTCCCTAAGATAGCAAGTGATCTCAGTAAACTGAAAGATTATCTTTGGTTATGTTTTAATTCTTTTTATCAGCGTGTTTTAGCCAATTAGTACGATGCTGGACTTAAAAAAAGGCCGCGTCAATTTAATACTGAAATCAAATGCGTATTTTCCGTTAATGAAAAGAATGCGAACAAGTGCGTAAGGCGAAAAGAACGCGGGTTAAATCAAGTGTCTATATAATTTGAAGTTTAAAAAAACTACTTTGTTATGAACATAAAATTATGCATAAGAGATTCAGTTGAAATTTTATTTCAGGCGATCGCTGGTCGCCGAAGGCGGCTATTGGAACATAAATGTTGTCTGGCAGCGCTTTGAATCGTTTCATCCAACATACTGACTTCATACATACCTGTAATTAGATGCAAACTAGTAATAGATGTTCATGGCTTTAACCGATGTACTATCGAAACGGTCAGAAGTTCGAAGCCGTTCAAATATTACGTAAGCATGTTTTGGTATTTTTGACCCCTCCCCTTTGTCAGCAAAATAAGCAAATCAAACCCCTTCCTTATAATTATTAAGTAGCACTGCAACCCCCCCTGTTCTTTTTTTTTTTTTTTTTTTACAAAACGTATAACAGTAATAATCTAATTTTAAAATTTTAGATCATCCAAATAAAATGAACTCGTATTGTAAATGGAAAAAAAATGTAAGTTTAATTTATTTACAATTTCAAGTTTGCTTACAAAATCAAGTTTAATTTTCGCCAGATTTAACGTTTAAATTAAATTATTTGGTGCAGTTTTTCATAAGAGATTTTGAAATAAAGTGATTTTAACGTCTACGTAAGTATTCACCATACTCCTCCCCTTTGTCAGCAAAATAAGCAACCGATATCCCTCCTTTGGTGCTTACGCATTATCATTTGAACGGTCTCTTAACTGTTTTGTACTCAGACAATAAAATATGTACTGAAGTGAATCAAACTCGCTGATTTGTAATGTAAAAGCTCTCTTTTTTTCTTCTATTTCTTACATTGAATTAGAAAAATAGAATTTTCCTTTTTGTATTCTTACAAAAATTTTCCTTATTTCACAAATTGTTTCAATTTTCTCAGATATATTCAATCGACAGCGGTTTCATAGAATTGAATGGCACAAAAATATTAATAATGGAAAAATATTGTCTAAAATAGAAATTAGCTACAACAAACGATAGCATTATTGACTTTGGAGTATCCATTGTTTCATATCATTTTAAGACATATTTTAAATAACGCTTTTTCATATAATCTAAATAATGTCCAAAATCATTATTGTTGAGATTGAGGAAAACATCTTTTTTCTCGGATCATTTTGAAAAACTTTTGTGGAAGGTTGAGCTTTTACTTGACGAAATCAAGTCATCCTTTTGAAGTTTGGAGTTCACTTTCAGCACAGGTTAGTAACGAATGCTTTGCAAACACTGACATTTGTAAACTTGCCTCATTAGAAAAGCTTCATTTAGAATTATTAAAAAAGCTGCTTAATTATTCCTTTATCCAAAAATTTATAAGCTTCCTGTATAGGCTTTTGCTTTATTTCCTTGTCAAGGTAATTTTGTAATATTTTCTTAGGGAAAATTAATTTGGTACCCAAGACAGTCTAGAACCCGTCAGTTAATTGTTCTCGCAGCCTACCTACTCATTTCATTTAACTTAGGTTAGCAAGTAGCTCATTCGAGTGTGTCAAAGTAATTCCCTTTGGTTTTATTCTTCCTCATCTCGTTTATTCATGTGTAAACAGCTTCATTCTTTACCGATTCGGCAGTTCTTTCCTCATAATTCTTTAGTTTCATCTTTGCCGCGGCAGATAGTTATAATCAGATTGCAGTCAAAATAATATTTCATGATTTAATTTTAATCACGTTTATTCAGAATAACCTATTTCGAACTGATGAACGGATATCCTAGAAAGGTGAAAAAATCACCTTAAATTGAGATTTTTTCTTTAGAATATAATTACTAAAATGCATATTTACATTTATGTGTAGAAAGAAGTTTTTGCGTACTTTTATGGTTACTGCGGCCCTCAGACAAAAAATCCAAATCTCATCGATAACTCAAGCTGATACTAAAGGCGTTCATTCCCATCGCCAAATCTAAGGACGAATGATAATTCAAACAGAATTGCGCCAACATTCAAGCTTTGCAACGATTGGGACTCATAACACAATAAAATGTATATAAAGAGAAAGAATATAATCGTCACTAATTCGACTCGAATATTTTGATGAACGTTTTAACAAGTTCCAGACTCTCCGGAAAATCACATATATTTTTGGATTTTATGTTTTTCATGTGGGTCTTTTAAAGTGGATAACCATGAGACCTTGGTCCCGAGCTATCTTAACCAATAGAAAGGAATTTCATGTCCGGAGGCGGATATTATTGTTACTATCTTCTCCAAACATCTGTTTGCATAGCTACTTACAGCTAATTAAAATTTTCGTGTATTTGTATGTAAAAGAGATCAGAGTAAGTTGGGGAAAACCTCAATCTCTACTTAATCTGACTTAAGCGCAGTTCTGTCAGTCTTACTTATCGTACTTGTGTATTACAAGCGAAGTCAAAATGCTCTATATGGCGTTAATACAAGAGACAGCCCTTTGATTATATTATTATTTACTAATAATTAAAATCAGAATGGAGCAAAAGAAGAGTCAAAATTGGGACTTTTCTGACTGAATATGGATACTGCTAAATTTTTTACCAAATAAGGTTGATACGCATACCAAAACCAATTCTTTTGCTTACAATTAAAAAGACTGGATTTTATCTTTTCACAAAAGTAACTGTGAAAATTATGCAGTAACTAGTGAAACTGTAGAGAGAGAAAATCATGAATTTGTTACACACTTCAGTTAATTTCGTCGTTTTTCCCCTTGAAATAGCTAGATATTTTACGAAATATCTGTGAATTATACACCTTGATGATAAAATACAATGAAACATTTATCTGTAGTCACAAGGAAGTTTTCTGCTTGGTATTCATTTCTAATTTTACATTTTCTGTTTGTTCACATGAGGAAAGCTAATGCTCTTTCATCATTTAGTTACACACCCCTCATTTAATGCTCTATTTTCTACCTAAACTTGAATTTCTCTATATATTATATTTTCTGTTTATTCCATTCTTGAGGAAAACTAAATATTTCAAGGATTTAGTTAAGGTTCTCTCATTTCAATTCTCTATTTTTTATTCTAAACTTGAATTTGTATTGAGATATTGTTCTTGTATTGGAAATAATTAGTATATTGCATTTTCTGTTTGTTTCTTTTCATAAGAAAATTAAATATTTTCATGATTTAGTTAACACCCCTCATTAATATTTCTTTTCTATTCTCTAAACTTGAATTTTTTATTGAAATACTAGTATTATTTTCTGTTTATTCTTTTTCATGGGGAAAACTAAATATATCATGATTTAGTTTACCCCCCATTAACACTTTATTGTCATTTAATCCTGAATTTGATTGAAATACTAGTTTACTACATTTTCTTTTTTTCCTTTCATGAGGAAAACTAAATATTTATAATTTAGTTGTTTTCCCTCATTTAATGCCTATTTTTATTCCCCATCACCCTGTATTGAAAAATACGAGCGCCTTTTTCTCAATTTTCCAAGTCCTTTGTTTGATGTTTGAAGTTCAGTCTTTATTTGAAACTATCTTTTATGCGTCCAATCTTATCTTTAAAATGCATGTGTCAAAAAATATAATTACATAAATTAGTATTATTTCTTGAGAGTAATTTCAAATGCAAATATTTCTGAAAAATTTAAACAATGAACCTCCACAAGAAAATGACTAAAACCAAAGGGAAAATCCTCCTAAACCTTTCTGTATGTTTTCTAACAGAGTTGTCCCACCCTAACCACCCAGCAAAATTGGAGAGAGCCTCGAGTGTTATAGATATTCTCTCGCAGAACGCTGCACACGAAAGGGTTGAAGAATGCAAGCGAGATACCCGCCAAGTCAGTAAATAGCGCCAAGTTTACGAAGCGTTGCGCCATAAAATGCGTATTAAAAACCTTATCTGTTATAAATAATAAGATATTTCCTCGCCTATTGTTACCTACGTTTCCATAACAATACTAAAAAATCATCAAATTGCTCTAGTAGAAGTTGGAGTTATCGTGTTCTCATGAATTTGGGCAGATGAACAGACCGATCTCCCGTGGACGGATTTTTTCAAACTTTGATAGAAACCTACAACAAATTATGTCTAAAGATCACATACCAAATTTCATCCCTCTAGTTTAATAATTTTGAGTTGTCAAGTTCACAGACAGACATAATTCCAAAATTACAGTTTAATGGCCCTAGTCAGTGTTAGAGGTGGGTCACCGTGCTCTGTGAGAATCTAAGGGGGTCTCAAATCTATGTGAAGAAATGACCAAAAGGCTAAGCCGACGGCGAATTTACGACATTACAGCCTGTTTATAGTATAATTTCTCTCGTCACTGAAAAGCCCTTTGCTTTTAAAAATAGTCTCTATGCTGAAAACACAAACGAAAACGTTGGGGGGGGGGATTAAGTCCCAGCTTGACTAATGTGTATCATTATTATAATTAATCTTGCTGGAATGTGCTCTAAAACGAGATACACGACATTCCTCCTTTGATGTGATACGTCCATTGTGCCCAAGACGCGATGGTCTAAATTGATTTCACAGGGTGTAGAACTGCGCGGTGTGTAGGTAATCAACTGCCAAGGCCTGCAAAACTTTTTTGGGCCAGACGTCATAATACTTTTTGCATTATTATCATCGCTGCAATTTAATTTGGCCATTAATTTGGAACTGAGTACTGAATTGAATTTAAATTAGAATCCCCGCATCGCCGACGTCATTCTATAGGATTTTTCTCGTATACGAAGTATGGGCGAGAAAGTATTGTAATCGTCAGTGGATTCAAACTCGAGATTTTGACGAATCTCATTGTTTTAGACCTCCGTCCAAAACACAATTTTGGAATTATGTCTGTTCGTGTGTCTGTTCAGAACACGATATCTCGAAAACTATTGAGCTGTGGGATGAAATTTTGGTATGTGGTCTTTAAACAAACATTTGTAGGTTTCTATCAAATTTTGAATAAAATTCGTGAACGGAAGTTCGTCCATTTGTAGGGTGTCCGCGGTCATGTGAACGCTATAACTCAAAACCTTGAATAGCTAAATGATAAAATTTGGTACACAGTTTTATCGTTATGAATAGGTCCGTATAAAAGTTTGGACCAAATCCACAAGAGGCGTTCAAATTGCATATTCACTTCTTTTAACTGATTCTCATGCGCATGAGCCAGGCAATCTGTTATTGTTGTAATTTTATTTACAACAATAAAATAATAAACATCAATTGTTAACAATTTTATTGTTGTAAATGAAACCGGATCTCAATATTTCAGCAAATCTTTTATTCACGCGCTTTGCAATTGTTGTGGTAGTATAAATTGTTTTCTGGGGAATTCAATTCAAAGCAGAATTTTCTAGTATTCATTGCATTGCCTATTTTCCATCGCGCCTGCTGCAAAAGTAATATTTTTTTTTGAACAACAAATATTTGATTTCAGGTTTGTTTCTTGTTTTGGTTTCTGTATACGAAGTATACAAAGAGAAAGTATCTCCACTACGAATCTCCACTTAGAAAGTATACGAGAGAAAGCTTAGGGGAGACTACCCTGGCTGACTAATCATCATAATGAAAACCTTCTTGATAGTCATTGACTTCTGGGTAACAGTAGGTTCGAATATTTTTTAGCCACGCGGGGAGGGGAAAACGACACCTTTTGGGAAGCACATACGAGAAAGTTAGGGGAGTTCGCTGGTTTTTTCATGTTTCCAAATTCGCTTGCAGATTCAGTGTAGTCCAGTTTGTTTCTCGCATAGCCATCTGACCTCGTCCTGGCAAACCTTGTATTACAGAGTTTAGATTGATTCAAAAAAGTTGCCATTTTTTTTACTTCATTTTTAACAATTAAATTAAGATGTTGCATCTTTTGCAAGATACCAACAATACCAATCCTCCTGACCGTGACCTGCATTTAAATATTTCGTTATTTCCAGTTTGTCGAAATATTTGTAGTCAAAACAGCTTTGTATAATAGAGATACAACGATTCTTAACTGTAATATTAAATTTTATGAAAGTTGAATAACACTCTGAATACTCATGCATACTTATAAAATTAAAATACATTACTTTAGATTGCAGTTCGTCGATAACTAGTCGAACATTCAAATTAAAAATAAAATATCATTTTGTAGAAAAACTTCATCGTCATTTCTTGAGTGCAACTGTACCCATATCAAGCAATGCAGATATCTTCCTTGAATTCACCCAGACTAACTGAATTTCTATATAAGCTGTCTGCTATATCTGGCTTTGAAGCTATGAAAGAAAATTAGGCTACGCTTCTGCACATGGGCAGTAAAAATTATTTACAAATACTCATATTTCCTCTTAATATTTAAAGTATTTTACTTCTGAATTTATTAAGCAATGCTTCGCTAACATATTGTCATGAATTTGGTAAGTTTTGCATAATTTGACTTGAAAACCCAAATATAAGCAAAACACCTGAGGAAAACTTGGATTTTAAGAAAACCTTCCACCTTTGGCTAACTTCCTGAATATCGTGCATTTTTTTTTTTTTGCCAAAATGCATATAAACAGCCAGTTTATCAAGGAAACCATTGACGAAAGGTAACCTCTTATAAGCTTTCTGTAAATGGGGTGAGAGTCCTAAATCATTTTCTATCAATTTCTGCTGTCCCCTAAACGCCATCGTGACCGAATCTGTTCCTGTAAACCGTGAGTTGAAGCCTCTTCTTTATATGGTCGAAGTTCTAGGAAAAACTTTCAGCCTTTTCGAGAGATATTTTCAAAAATGTGCAACTAAAAGTGTTCACATTATTATGTCACCCACCTATACTTCTTTGATTAGTTATATTTGAAAGTCATTGTTTCATTTATGATTCATTTTCTACTTTTAACAAGATAACTTTCAGAAAAGAACGATGAAATGATTTTAATTATTTTCTTTGCAGAGCTTAAACTAGATAACACATTTCTTTTTTTTTTGAAAGTACCACTTATCTCAAAGTGTTGTTAAATTTTTTTATATTTTAATTTAATTTTTTTTTTTTGTCTGGTGAGATAGTTTTATTAATCTGTCTTTTTTTGCCTGTATTGTTATTAGATTATAATTATTCTGTCCTTTTTTTAGGACAAAAAGAGTTGACACTATTCATTCAAGCTCGAAATTTAGAAGAAATATAAAATGGTTCTAATATGGTGTAAAAAATTTTTTTGTGAGAATTATAAATATAAGTTGGTGATTTAAAGCTCATTTCTCCTTTTGAACTGAATAAGTTTCTCTTATTAAACGTGTAAGAAAAGAAAAAAATATTTATTAAAAACCATGGAAATTTTGTCTCTATTTAATATAAAATTTGAATGTTTGGACACCGTTACCCACCATCTAGATAGACGCAAAACGGAAACAAATCACTGCTACTTAAATTTCATATTGTCAAACGAAAATATCTTGTTTGGAGTAAATGAAAACAGATAAAGGGATGCAAAGTGAGCCATTTCACCTATTTTATATATACATATAATTAGGGGTTGCCATAATGTCACGTATATATATACGAACTGTTACCGAATTTCTTACTCAATAATGTATTCTCCCTAAATTTTGCCGGGAAGAAATAGAACGTACTAGCGCATATTTTTTATAGGTATGAACGATATTGGCAACACTCAGTATATGGATTTGCCATGCGGCCATATAATACTGCTTTGAGGCTCACACTCCTACCCAAAATGCACTGCCGTCAACTAGTACTATGATGGACGTCATCAGGTTTTGGAGGCCCTAGATTCTTTCAGCACGAGGCGAGGGCCTCTAACAACGCAAAACTGCCACTGGCAACACTGAGATTCTATTCAACCAGTTTATTCAAAAAAAAAAAGACAGAACAAATACCAACCAAAACTGCGAAGCAATTATGAAATTGAGTATGCAATGAAACAGTGGAGCAATACGTAACTGAACGAAGCAATGGA
>BGPR01023406.1:1057-24253 GCA_013235015.1 Araneus ventricosus | reverse complement strand
GTGTGCGTATGTATTTTAGAGTTTCTTTTCGTTACAGAAGCTGGTAAGAATCCTATTTTCGGAAGGCGCTGATTTTTTAAGGTGTAGGGCGATTCATCAGAGGTGACTTTTATTTTTTTGCTCCTCAATTAATTATTTCTTTGTAGGTATTTTTTAGTCAGACCTGGTTTCTCAAATTTCTAATTTACGGTTCTGATTTAGACTTAAAATTACTCTAGCCCAAGATCGGTGGCGGCGACCAGAGAATACAAGGCTATTGTACCGATTAATTGACGCCAAGTTTTAGGGTACTTAGGTCAAACATTTACTTCATTGCATTTTTTCCCAAAGTATACGCTCAGGAGGCGTCAAACCAAATACCGCCTTACAAAGCGTCAGCCCGCGACGGCGGATAAAAAAAAAATCACATCATTTTGCATGGCACCAATTTACTCCTTCACCATAGTCTTGGTGACAAAACATTAATACGTGTACCTGCCCACTTCTTAAAGAGATCAAATACATTGATGGTGAAGAAATGCCACGTCAAGACTTGTTTCCCATAAACTGATACCCAGATGACAGGGGGGCGAAAAAGAATCTGACCCCGGGCACCATATCCTCTCTACACCTTACTGGCCTGGGCTCAGATTGCCGTTCAGGCCAGCTGGCCACCTTCCAGTCCATTAAGGGAGGACTGTCTCCCTTCGTTGCATGCAAGGCCTCAACTCAGGCATTAAGTACCTGGAAGCAGTGCTTAGCGACTTCAGGGGTCAAAGTCCCCTCCTTGTTCAGGAGACCTTCTCGCAGGTCAAACTCGGATACGTTTATGCCATTTTAAAGGAGATGGGATGAGGGGAGGCTGGGCCTCTTTTTTTTAATAATAATGGCATAATATTTTTGTATTTTATGTATGATATTTTATCTTCAAACCATGCGTCAGCGAAAAGTCATATTAATTAGGTATTTAGAAAGACTTAAATTTTACTCAATTTGTGCCACTGTTATTCTCGTTCAAAAAAAATGAAATATACCCAGAATGTAAAATGCTTTAATTATATATATATAATCCCTCAAAACATTATGAGGTCCACACAGAAGCAAAAGGTTTGCAGTGGCTCTCAAAAACATGCAGGAATTATAGAGAGGTTTTAAGTGTAGAAATCCTTATTTTAAAAAAGAATTTTTGAAAGCCTTTTCAAGAACTCAAAAACTGCATAACTGATAAGAATATTATTATTACTTATTTTAGATCATTTACCCTGAACAATATCATAAAATAATATACTTAATTTGAGGCTGATATTTTACCGTGATTTTAGTTATCGTGTTTTGAAGAAAATGAAGATTTTATGTAAAGTCACATATATCAGAAAAATGTAAGATTTAAGGTTACATTTTAATTTACCATAGAAGGAAAAAAAGAATTCAACCTAATACTCTAGTTTGTAGACAAATTCCTTCCTCTTCATCTTAGTTCATTTTTTTTTAGATTTTCAAGTTTTAAATTTTTTCTTGAGGGAGTCTTTCGCGGGCCTCCACAGGTCATTATCGCATCCCATACCCTTTCGTCGTCGACAGATTTGGAGTATTTTTTTCAGTCAGCCTTCAGTTTTTGTATGCATGTGTTGGTATGGAGATGCATGAGTGATTAATTATTATTTTATAAGTAGCGGGTATGTGTGCTTTTCGTACGTTTATTATAATTATCATTAATGGAAAATCAAGATACACAATTGTAATTATTCAATCGCGATTTGCAATAATCGCGTGAGAACAAAATTCACGCAAGAGAATCTTTGAAATAGGTATCTGGTATATGGAGATAATACAGGACAAAGATAAACAGGTCAAATATATTAAAGTAAAACAATGAAAAGGTAGCTTCTTTATCACACGACTTCTTTTACTAAAAAGATATTCAGCTATTATATTTCTACTAAAATATCTCTCATAATTTCATGATCATCAGGGATGTAAAATCGAAACTGTTTTGAAGACATAAGATAGGCTTTCAGACAACACGTTCAAGAAAAGATAGCAGTTTTCGGGAAGATGGGTTTTCAGATGGATACGTAAACTACCAGCCATTGATGAGATCAAGGACCAAAAAAAAAAAAATCAGCTGTTTTACAGGGCGTCACTTACTCTCGCTACGCCACTGGCCCTGGTGGTGGCGCAAACTATTTTCATTCCAGTAATCACTTTAGTAGCGGGAAATGTTTCCGCAGCCTCTGAGAGGTCGTGGCTATATGTTTTTTTGAAGAAGGTCTTATACTCTTTTTTTGTACATATTCATTCTTTCCCAGTTATTAAATTTTCTCCTTGATGATACCAAAGGGGCCACGCTACCCACGGTTTAGATACCACTGGCATGGGTGGCAAAGCGTTAATGCGTGTATGCCACTTCTTAGGATAAAACACAAAGAGCAAAAATACCACTTGGCGGGGCGCCGTTGCCTGACAAATCTGAATTGTTATTGACAGGGGGGGGGGGCGAGAAAAAATCCGCATCAGCGGCAGGGCACCCGCCCCACTTCGCTTCCACATGCACGGTGCCAGAAATTTATAGTCCCCCATAATCAATCGTTGACATCCAGCACTCGAAAGAACTACCACTTTCGGCCCTTAAAGTGCCATTGCCAACTCTTCCTCCCCAACAATGAGTTCACGCGACGTGTGACAGGTAACGGCGTGGGCCCGTCGAGTCACACGTGGGCTGGTCAAAATACCAAGACGGCCCCAGCTATAGAATTAAACTGAGACAGGATTTGGGATTACCTTGTGAATGTAAACACGTCAGCCACCTGCGCTGAGTTTCGTCTAGCGGTTTTGCCAAATAGGGGCAGGCGCGGGTAAGCAGGTGAGTGCCTCCCCCTTCCCTTCTTCAGTTTCCCGAACAGAAGGCCCTCTTACTTACCGTGCTTGCCTTGCCCGGAGTGCTTTTGCGGTGATGTTCTGGGCAGACCAACTGCAGTCCTGTCAGCATTGGACAGGGTAGCTGAAACGGACAATAACGCATTAAATTCAAACGGACAGTAACGTGATTTACACCCACTGCCTTGGGACGAATTTATTTAAAGTGATACACCTTGCGCATGTTGTGTTTAATTTAATAATGCGATCTATTAAATTGGAGTTATAGTAATACTCTTGTAAATAAGGAAAAATTGTAGAAAAATAGCCAAAATTAGAATGTTTTGTGATGACGGATAACAGAAATTGACGTTAAATCAAAGAAGTTTACACATATTCCATGTCTGAAATCAACAGGAAAAATACAAATATGTATACTTCTCTGAAAAATTCGTTTGTTTCAATCCTAATGCCCTGTTCAAGACAAAAGTCTCTGTTAGTACTGGAGACAGTCTCAATTAGTTGGTAGAGTCTAAAGAATGGCGTATTCTAGCAATTTATTGACTGACATCCAGGCAAGTATAATTGAATTAATTGGTAAATGAAATACAGACAGTCCTTTTCTTCTTAGTAGGAAAACTACTTTCAATGCAATGGCATGTAGAACTAATCTAGAGAAAAGAAAGAAACAAATGGGGCTGTATTTCCAGGGTGTCTAGGCCTTGACACAAGGGCCAGCAACAGTCAGGGGCTATTGCCGAAGGAATAACAACAAATTCAACAAAACACCTTAATTTCCTCATTTATGCGTCTTTTCAATAGTCCGATGCATTTCATTATCCATTGTAATGACTAAGGGTGCTTCGTTCATCGACTCAAAGAACTGGGATATACGTCCGTGATACAACTGAGCACATCTGGAAGACATTACAGTATACTTGAGCTTCAACGGTAGTAATGACTTCAAATTCAGGAGTTGATGGATAGATAAAGACAAATTCTAGGCGATGTTCATTAAATTACAGGGTAAAGTCCACAATGAGAGTCTCTCTACTGTGGAATTTTGTCTATAAAATTTTAAGTGGATGTTGATAACAATTCAAAGATATTCCTCCATATAATGAGAGAGGTGGTTTGTCTCTCCCTAACTAATTTTTAATCAGATATTAAATAACATTCAAAATCCACCTCCATACAACAAAATTAGTTTGTCTCCTATAGCAGATTTTTTTCAGAGGTTTATCTTGATTTTTGTCTTTTTGAAGAGGACTGATATTTCTTTTTAAACTAACTCACATTTTCATTTCACTGAACCTCCTCTTAAAATGTAATTTTTCAATTCAACATCACTGTGAAAACAATGTAAAATATGGAATTTTTTCAGTAAAATATTTGTAAGTACACTATTTTATGTTCAGCGATTATTCTTCTGAGAGCATTTTATACAATAAAAATTAGTATATTTTATAGTATAATAAATATTACTTTGTTTTATGAACAATCATAATTAAATACATTTGAACTTATCACTACCTATTGAAGTTTGTCGCTACCCAATGCCTGTAAGTCTCTGGCAATCCAGGTATAACGAAGTACTGCTGCTTAAGTTCTTCAATTGGACAGGCAGTTTCGGTGCAGGGGACTCACTATATGAAGTTAATTTAGGCGATGTGGAAGAAGTTTTTGCCACTTCAGCCTCAGGGCACATTGAACCGCTGAAAGACTGGACTCGTGCAAATCGAGAGCCGGTGAAAACATTTCAAGTGAACAATTTCCATTGCCAGCCTTCAAATGGCGATGGACACGGACAGCGGTTGAAACCAGAACTATGACGCCTATTCTCTGCATGCATAGCGATCGTATGGGTATAATTCAAACTCGAGATGTGCAAAGAGATTTTGTTACTATTTTGTTTATTTAGCTGATATTCTTTTGATTTCAAGATTTAATTTTAATCTTCTATTGTGTATAGTGTGGTACTTCTCTTGGAAAAGGAATTAAAAGGTCATACTTTAGTAAAGTTGCATTTGGTGGCATTCATTTGCAATCAGAAGGTTGTTTTAGTAAAAAAAGATTTCGTTCTATGTGACTTTCTAATTTTATACATAGGCTTTGCTTGGTTCATGCTTGAAGGACTGTGGGCCCGGCTGTAGAGGCTACAAAAAAAAGTGATTAGCCAATATGGTTAGGTGAAAAAGTACAAATGATATTAATCTCGTTGCTTTTTTTAATCTAATATATATTAACACTTTCAAGTTCACTGTATTTCTTTTGCAATTACTAAGTTTATTTCAAAAATGAGTATTAGACTGCAGTAAGTCATATGTAAGGAAAAATTAAGCATTTTTTTTTATTTTTCAGAAATTTAGCTGGTTTTAAATTGTGACAATTAGTTAACGTGAAGAAATATTTTTTACTTTCGAATAGTTATCATCAATGCAATTTGAATTATGTATTTAACTTATGAGAGCATACACGGATATTCAGGATATTCAGTCTTCATAAAATTCAATACTACTTTTCCAATTCGTTTTTTAAAAATATCTGTGCAGGAACCTCATGTTTGTTCTTGGATCAGAAACAACATTTAAGCTCTCTTGCAATTACGTATCTTGCAGATACTAAAGGTGTGGACTGGAATTTTTATATAAGTTATTTCCTGCATTCTAGCTCTTAAGTTATGAACGAAAAAATTGCTACGTTCGCTCCTTTGCCGATAAGAAGAATGCTGGAATGTAGCTGGTTTTCACTGCAGAATAGTAGACACCGAAAGTTAAGCTGAAAATTCTGATTTTTTTTAAAGTGGGGAGACATGAGTTGGAACAACTAAAATTAAGCCAAATTCGATCAGGAATAGTGGAATTCTACCTCTATTCCTAAACGGCATGATAATGTTTTAGGCTTGATTTCATCAGTCGTTGCATTCTGCTGCGTAACCACATAGCAGCAGTTTGCAGGAGATACCACACATAAAACATTAATCTATTAAATAAAATAAAATTATCAAAGCATTGATTAGCAATAAAACTAAGAAAAGTAATATTTATTTTACTTGTTCCCTTTGACTATTACGGATTCACACTCGTTCTCATTCTTGCTATTTTGCTGCACACACAGTTATGGAGGAAAAGGCATTGACTACACAATTGTCCATGACCGTGTTTCCTTCTCTGAGAATCTTGCTTTTCTATTTCCTCACAAGCAACTCATTGTTATTGTTTTTTGATCCAAGCTGCCTATAAAGTTACACTAATTCAAACAATTTTTTATAATTAAATAAAATTAATTCAATTAAGATTTAAAAAAAAAGTGTTATCTTTATATTTGCTTCGTGTTATCATAGTAAAGCATTTTTTTTTTTGAAAAGTAGAATAATAGAGTTTTTTGGCATTTAGTGAACAAAACTAGTTTTGATTTTTCTAATTAAAATTTAGAAATACACTGAGGCTGGTATCATAGCTATTTTGTTTTAATTTTAGGTAAAGGTGGCAACACTTGTTTTTCCCTGCGATTAACATCAAACATTTAAGGGGTACGAGATTAATTTTTTAATTAAATTAAGCTCCATTTCATTGTGAAAACCCTATCTTATCCACTTACTGGCGAGGAAGTATTTACACGTATCAGATTTTTGCAGCTCTAGGTTGAATGAACTGTGGCAGAGTGTGTTGGATTCTAGAGAAAGGATTTTACATCAGCACCAATTTCAGTGCTTGTCAGACATAAAGTCATTATCATATGAAACATAGATTTTCCTGTATTGCAGAAGAAAACAATGAACGCAACAGGTAAAAAGTTCAGATTATAAACTTAGTTCCACATTGACGAAAGAGGTAGTACAGGACAATCAGAAACAAGAGAATTAATATAATATAAAATTAATACCTTCAAACAACTTTAAAACTACGTTCTATATTGCTGTGATTTTTTACACCATTCTATGATAATAAATTTAAAAATAGATAAGAATAATATAAAGAGAGGAAGCTACAATTTAACAAAATCGTCTACTATTAGTGCTTCATTGTATATAATTAAAACAAAAGAGTAATACCCACCTATAAAGTAACCGGCGAAATCGTCCATATTTGTTATTAAACGAAACTAAAACAAAGATAATATTATACAGAGAAGAATACTGCAGCAACTGGAAATATCGGTTTGGAATTCATTTTTAAAATTATACTTGCAGTGGAACTCAAGCAATTTTTTTTTTCATTTAGTTCTAGTATTTCCTTTTTTTGTATTTAGGTGTGGGAGAGAAAGTAAAGAATAAAATTTACAAGAATATTAGAGTCAATAAAAATTACAGTGAAAATCTATGGGAAGTTAGCTTGCCCCTAAATTTGGCAGGTAGTGCATTCTTCAATCAGTTGAAGTCAATCTTTTCAGATACAACCTTGCAAAGTGTTGTACTGCGTCTCTATTATCCTCGATGGGTCACAGGGGCCTTTAGAATTTTTTTAAACTACTCAGGTGAGACAAAGAGAGTTAGATACATCTTATTACGACCACCAAAAAAGGCTAAAATTTGATTTCAAATAAAATCTGTTCCAGTTGAACTACTGATTGATTATAAAAGTCAGAAGAGATTATCTGTTATTCGTGTAACAGTTTTGTGTGTGTTTGTGTTTATCTCGACAATGAAAATTATAAATAATGAATACCAAATCCTCATTTATTCATCCTTCTTCTTCCATCTACACTTATAGCTACCTCTATTAGATTGTAATAGTAAAATCATTTTCTTAGGAAATTTTATTTCCTTGAATTTCTGTTACATTACTGAAATATATTGCTTACTTTTGTATTTTATTTTGTAAGAGTATTTGCATTTTATTTGGAAATTAAAAATTTCTACACAATTTTTTTGTATTGTAGGTGTTGTACACCATGATTGTAAGTGATAGGCTTTGTAGAGATAGTAAGTATATGACAAAAGGCACGCTGGTGCCTGGAAATGTTTTAGCACAAATGCCCAAGATGCGACAAAGTTGGGTGTTAATACAGAGACTTTTTTTTCTCTCGTGGTTATTTGTGCTTTAAAACCTCAAGAACTTTAGAAAGTTGTCTTTGAGGATGATATAGTTATTTACAACCTTTTACTAAAAAGATTCATTTAAAGAGAAAGTGTCAGAAACTTATGCTCCTTATTAACTATTCAAAATGACCATAATAATTGTAATTTTTAACAACAAAATTGATTAAGATCAGTTTACTGATGTTATGTTTCTCAGAAGCTTCCCATATGTACATACACTCCAGTTACAATTAAGTCTGTAGAAAATTTTAGCATTTTTCTTTTAGGTAGGCATTTATATTTTTTTAAAACTCAGAAAATGCAGGTAATCGAAAGATAAAATAGCCATTCCTCAAGCCTTTTTTAGCAAAAAGGTCTGTAATGAGAGACATTCATTTCCATTTTGTCAATTTTTGATTTTCCCACTGATTGTCTCTGTATGAATATTTTTGAATACGTGTTTATGAAACATTACAAAATCGATGAGTGTCTAGTTACAATCCCTAATCATATCTTTACTTTTAACGTATCAAAAATTTTATTAAAATAATTTTTTGATTCAAAATTAGAATAAAATCAGTATTGTATTTTAGGTAACTTCTATTACGCGCACAATTTTTGATTTTTCACACTGATTGTCCCTGTATGAATATTTGCACATGTTTTTTGTAACATTAAAAATTCGATGGCTGACTAATAATATCTTCACTTTTAACACATTTAGAATTATACTTAAATTTTTGTTGGTTCCAAATAAAAATAAGATCATTTCAGTGAAATTTTACAAAGGCACCCCTTAGCTACAGCCCCAAGGAAACCTTTCCAAGTTTAAGAGATAAAAACGGATAAAAATTGAAAAGATCACAAAGTGACGCATTAGAAGAAAACAAGAAATTCTGCAACAAAAGATAAGGAAAAAAATCATCGCAATCTTTTTATCTTTTGTTTTTTTAAGTACTTGTGATCAGTGGCGGATTTTGACAATATGTGGCCCCAGGCGCAAAATTATTTTGAGGCCCCCTCCAAAGAAAACTTTATTGATGATAAAAATGTAACGTAAAATAAATTATTTATGCTTTTAATTCTAGCCCCATGCTTATCTTCTTTATTCAATTTGAAGCCAATTCTTATATTATTTCTTACCTGATTTTAAACTTTTATTTTCCCTCATTTTTAAGACGAATATAATTTATTATTGGCAGAATTTGTACACTATAGGCGAAAAGTATTGCAAGATGGGTAAAATGCGAAACATTTGGTGCTAATTTGAATACAATGATTCACAATCAATTGTAGAGAATCGTGAGATGTACAATCGTGGGAACTCTCTTTTTACAGTGAAGATTTTGTCACGAGGACATTTAGGGGACCTTCCACAAAGTGATGGAAACGAAATTGATTTGGGCTCACCCGTTTCACAGGAAGCTGATAAAAATTTTGAAACTTTCATCAATCGTTTTGCTTCCTATACACATTTCGTACATGAATTTTTATAAAAATGTCCAGAATAATCGGGAAGATATAAGAGTTTATTTAAAACATCCTATATTTTTAGCATATTTTTTGCTTATAACATGCAGAGTTTTAGGACAAATTTTGAGAAACTTATAGAATGCTCGTCAATATGTTAGAGAAGCATTGTATTAAAATTTAAAGTAAATACATTGAACAGTAAAGGAAATATGAGTATTTTTTTTATTAAATAATGCTTTACTGCGCATGCGCAAAACGTAGGGTAATTTTCTTTTCATAACTTCAAAGCCAGATATATAGGGCAACTTATATAAAAATTCCAGTTTAATATCATAAGATTTTAAAAACTGTCGGCATTGCAGCAAGCAGAATATCTGTCGTTTCCCAAGCAAAAAAATAGGCCGCGGTGGCCTAGTGGTAAGGTCTCGACCTCGGGACCGGAGGGTCGCAGGTTCGAAACCCGATTACACTGAAGATCCGCCGTGTATGGGCCCCTGCACGCTAAATCATACGTAATGGTCAAACGCCCTCCCTTTGGTGTGGCGCGGAAGCTTGGAAAGGGGGTGGCAGCTCAGGCGTCGTCCTCGTCATCTGACCGCGGTTCAAAATTACGAGGTCCGTCCCTAAATAGCCCTCGTATTGCTTCAAAACGGGACGTTAACCTAACCCAAGAAAAAAATATGATGAGGAAAAAAAAATGAAATCTTCGAACAGCAATAATGAATTTTATAAAATTTGAATATTCTGAGTACCCATGTGCAATTATAAATTAAATACGCAATCAAAATTGCAATTCGACGATTAATTCTTGAAGATTCAAGTTAAAAAAATATTGATTTGTGGAAAACCCTTCATCATTTTTTTTTTCTCTTAGAAAACAGCAGAATTTTTTTTAGCTGTAATGCCGACAGCTTTCTAAATCTTAATGGTATTGAACTGGAATTTTTATTTAAGTTGCCCTAAATATCTGGCTTTGAAGTTATGAAGAAAAAAATTACTCTACGTTTCGCGCATGCACAGTAAAACATTATTTACTAAAAAAAAATACTCATATTTCCTTTAATATTCAAAGTATTTACACTTCAATTATGTAAAATTAAATGCAAAAAAAGTATCACGATGCTTCTGGGCTCCCAAAGTGGCGGGGACCCTAGGCAGTTAACTACTTTGCCTATTTGATAATCCAGCCCTACGTAGTGCTACACCTGTGAAATCAATTTACAGACCATCGCGCCTTGGGTACATACACTGTAAAAAATATCCGTTTTTTTTCCCGGACTTTTTCCGTATATTTGACGGTTTAAAGCTGTTTTGTTGACAAAACGGTTTTTCACCGTTTTCCGCTCCAGCCATAAACGGTTTAAAACCGTCAGTTCAAATTCTATTTTTCGTCATACAGTATTGCTTTCCGTATGATAACTTTCCCTTTTCTTAAATGTAATTTTATTGCATTCATTTCATGTTTTTAATAGGGTTCCATCTCCGCTATTGTTTACACATGTTGCAGTAACCTGTTGTCACTCATGAAAGCTAACCTTAAAACACATGTTCTGGCAATAGTTGATTTTTACACCACTAGGTGGCGCCACTAGAGCTATAGTGACTTTAAAACTCAAATAGATTATTTTTACTTCCTTTTATGAAGTCTCCGGTGGTCTAGTGGTTAGAACGGCTGCCTTTTATTTCTATAAACGCGGTTTCGATCCCCGGCTCGGAGGAGTTAGAAGTTTTGTCACCATCTTGCATCGAAATCGTCCAAGTAAGTTCAATTAAGAATTATATTAATTAAACTAATTGAAATTAATAATTAAGCCTTGATTAATTAATATTCCTAATTGATAATACACATCAACACATTTCAACTCGAACAGAAGGAGAAAAACAACTCAACTCAGCCGATGGCGTCACTTACTTCGATGACTTAATTTTTACGGAGAAAACTTAATTTCATACGGTAAAAAACCGTTGTGACTACGGATTTACTTCGTAACTTTTACGGGAAAAACTTGTTCCTGTATGGTAAAAAACCGTTGTGCCTACGGATTTCATCAACTTCTACGGTTTTGCACAACCAACCCAACTGTCAGTTTAAAACCGTAAATTTTACGGGATTTTTTTTACAGTGTAGGACGGATGACCTATGGAATGTCGTCTTCTGTCTATCTCGTTCGTATAGTGACAGCAGGGTAGTTTATCAGTAATGATACACATATGTCACGCCTAAGGTATATTTCCCCCAACTTTTCGTTTGGCTGTTTTCATTAACTCACTAATTATTTTAAAACAAAGAGGGAAAAACCTTTCTGTGAGGAGAGAATTATACTTGAAACAAGGCTGCAATGTCGTAGATTCGCCGTCGGTCGATGTATGTCGCATAGATTTTGAGGCCCCCTTAGTGTCTCGAGTCACGAGGCGGCCGCCTCTAACACCTATGCGGAAAACCGCCACTGCTTGTGATGCACAGGGCACTTGATGGTTCGTTATGAAAAGTTTTAGGATCTACCAGTCGAAATTTGCATTTTTTAAGGCTTTGTTTGAGGGTAGTTTTATCGATTGAAGTAGAGAGAGTCGAAGATTGTTGCAGAAGAACTGGTGGTGTTTCTTCAATTGTTTCATGAGGGTTATAATCAATAACATTATCCTTCCGGTCTCTGAATGGGCTTAATATCTGTGATCATACATAGGTTCAGATTCACATGCTGAAGCAGACGGCAACTTGTTAAAATACTTGACTGTAGCTCCACCCGCTTTTACCAATGATTTAGGTGAATAACTGACCAGCATAGTGGTAGGTTTGGAAACTTTTAGAGATGCTGCTCTCCAAAATTTGGTGGCCACAATGGAATTCGTTTTATTTTCTGCATCTGTGATAGGCGTGTGTTGCTTTTTAGCTTTTTTTAACAGATGTAAAATGTAAAACTTGATTATTATTATTCATTTATATTACTCATTCATTATTTTTATTCAATATTTTTTCAATATTTCAAATTTTATTTGTTAGCTTCCATCTTTGTCATTTACCTTCGTAAATTAAGATTTTTATAGAAAACCAGGAACATTTGCCGTGCACAGCCAAATATGAAGTTTGACAGAAGTGCGAGTTCTGAAAGTTTCGACAAGATTTTAACATAGATTCATTCTATGAAGGAGACCGAACGGATATATATGAAGAATTTCTCTGACAAATGCAGCGACTAGTGATGGAGTTAGGAAACAAAATGATGAGCGTTGTTCACAAACTGATATTTTAAGAAATTAAATCTACGAATAGTAGTAGTAAGTAATAGTAATTATCGAATAGCATTATATATAGTAATTGTCGAATAGCAATTCTATGATTTAATTTGTATACCGAATGTATTAAATTTATATGTATGCATGAATATTCGGGATATTCAATTTTCATACAATTCAATATTACTGTTCGAAGATTCAAGTTTTAAAAATATCAGTTTGTGGAAAAAACCCTCATCATTTCCCAGATAGCACGTAAGTTTGCAGCAAGCTTGATTTTGACTTGATATTACCTTGTTATGGCAAACTTGACGCGTCAAGCTTGAAGCAAACTTGTGGCGAACTAACAATGCAGAATCGCCACCCTCACTTGCAAAACGAGTTTGCTGTAAGTTTGCAAAACAAGCTTGATGCAAAGATGATAGCACAAAGAGATAATTATCTTTGTCTCTGTTTAAAAAAAAAAAACATCCGATTTTTAATAGCATCTATTGCATCTGTGATTCAGTGGTGCAAATGAAATTCCAAAGAGTGCCTTTTCATATTATTTATTATGAGTAAATGATAAATATAGGTAGATATGACATTATAAGTTATTTACACTACTTACAAGACGATAGTAAGACTTCCCGGCACTTTCCATCCAAGCCATTCCTTCCGTTTCCAAACCTGCCATGCAATCGACTCTAATGGCGGAGGAAGCCGTTGCCACCAGATGCACAAAAGCGCCATCTGGGTAGAATCCGTAACAGCATCTCCTAGACAGTCCTTCTTTTTATTAATTCAATAAACCAATGATAATTTGTGAAAAAACTAACTTTTTTATTAAAAAAATTTTGAAACATTTTCCATCTTTTTTACTAAATATAGAACTCACACTTTCAAGAAAATTATATCGCCTATTTCTTAATGTTGAAATTTTAACGTTTATAAACAAAATTAAACCTAAAAAACAGTCAATGTTTGTTGAAAAATAACTTACATTTTGTCTCATTTTAAAAGTAATTACTTTTGAAACCTAATTTCATAATTTATTCTACTAGCAAAACGTAGTTATTAGCGAAAATCGCTCTCTCTTTGATTTCAAATCATGTTCTCAACACAAAATTTAAAAAATTAATTAAATCAAGAAAAGAGTTTAAAATAAATCGTATGCGCGATGTATTAGCGAAATCTATCTTCGCTCAGCGTTTATCTGGCCAAGTGGTTAAAGCGTCCGCTTTGGAAGCGGCAGGTCGCTAGTTCTATTCCGAGGTTTTTTTCGTACTCTGTTTTTGCTATGTTTGCAATGAGTTTGATGTCGCAAACTTACTGCAAGTTCGTCGCGTGGTGACTTCGTTGCTTCTGCAAACTTGCACTCTTGTCGTGTCAACTTTGCTGCAAGCTTGCAGATTTGCAGTGCAAGTTTGATGCAAACTAAAATTGCTATCTGGGTTTGTTTCTCTTTGAGAACAAAAGCAATTCATATCTTGCAATGCCGATATCTTTCTGAATCTTAACGGTAGCGAACTGGAATTTTTATATAAGTTTTCCTATATATTTGACTTTGAAATTATGAAAAGAAAACTATGGTATGCTTCGCGCATATGCAGATAAAAATTAATTCATACAAATACTCATATTTCCTGTATTTTTCAACTAGCCGCCTTCGGCGACCAAATGGTTCGCCGAGAATAATGACTGCCTAATTCTAATTAAATTTGAAGTGTGATTTTCATGCTTTTTTACTTTCTCGTATACGAAGTACACAAAGAGAAAGTATTGTAATCGTCAACAAAATTTGCACTCGAGATGTTGAAGAATCTCCACGTTTTAGACCTTCTCGAGTCCGAAAAACGCAATTTTGGAATTATGTCTGTCTGTCTGTGAACACGATAACTCGAAAACTATTAGTTCTACGGGGATGAAATTTGGTATGTGGTCTTTAAACATAATTTGTTGGTATCTATCCAATTTCGGACAAAATCCGTCAACGGGAAGTCTATCTGTCTGTATGTTCGAGGTCATGCGAACGCCATAACTCAAAAACTTGAAAAAGCCAGATGAATAAAATTTTATACACAGTTTTATCGTCACGAATGTAGGTCCGTATAAAATTTTGGGCCAAATCCGTCGAAGGGTTGGCTGTCTGTCGGTCCGTATAATTTACTTTTGAAGAGAATCCTTGATCTCCACACGTATGCGTACTGGAAGAACGGAGAGGCATTTCATTACGGAGTAGCGAATTACGTCAGTTTGTCCTTGAGCCGGTAAGAGAGGAAAATCGTTACGCATCTCTGAATTTCATTCTTTGCCTAGATATTTTTCAATCACTATAATGAAAAACCTTCTGATAGTCATTGGATTCTGGGTAACAATAGGTTCGAATGTTTTTGGCCACGCGGGGGAAGGGGAAACGGCACCTTTTTGGGGAAGTAAACGAGAAAGTTTAGGGGAGAACACTCCCGCTGGTTTATATTCGGTATTATTGAAAACCTGGAGACTCAAAATCTGGGCTTCGTGTCGCTTCTTCCCGCACTCTTTGATTCTCGTCGCACTAGAACCATCTCAGAATGAGTAGGGGCTTAGAAGTAACATGAAGTGAGTTACGGCTGGAATGTCACGTGACTTACGCCCTGACCAATGATTTGTTTCGCTCGCATAGCGGCTGGCACTCTCGCCTTGTTTCTGAAAATTTCACCTTAGAACAGCCATTTGTCTCCAGTTTCAACCCGAACGTTGCCGGCATGGACGTTTCTGTTGAGCAAGATGGCGAAGTTTGGGTAGGTGCGCTTGTTTTATTTCACTCTGGAGATGAAGCGAGCGTCTGACAGACGCCATGCGAATTTTATTTCGTTACTGAACGTTATCGAGAAAGGTTTGTCTTCGGAGTGCCGTCTATCTCTACCCCCACTCCTCCGGAATGAGCCCTTTCCTTTCGTAGTTCTCCACTCGTGATCTAGGCGGGTCTGTGTGCCTTTTAGGGAGTGCTGTAGTCTCCCAGACGCCACGCAATGCAAGTCATTCACAGCCAGTAAATAGGTGGAATTGCATGGTTTCCGATACGTTTTTGTTTTAGGTTGAAATCTAGCAGTTCGAACACACTCTTATTAAAACGGCGCCAAGTCGCCAAAGCAAGATGGATGCTAATGGTAAACAAACGTGCATCGGTCACGGTTCAAAATTAATCGTTTAAAGTTTAATCTTGTTTGGAACCCATTGCGTTTCTGGTTTGTCGTTGCACTATCTCCCGTTTCAAATGTAGAATTTCTACAGAACTATTAGTTTTCCTAGCTCATTGAATGTAAGGGATCTTAAGGTATCAGACTGTGTTCGGGGACATTTTTTTGAAAAATAACTTGCATATGTTTTTTAATGTTATTTTTCAACTGCATATGTTTTAAAACTATGAAAATATTGGAAAATTAAGCTTTCAAAATAATATTTTTTAAAAAAACTGTGAAATTTGAAGAAAAATGACTAAAATATTTGCCTTACGCTAACAGCCGTAAACAAAATCATATTCTAAATAGACATAAATCCTTGTAGGAGTACATTTTTATGACAGTTATCTGTGTTATGCTCTAAAATCTTTCTTCTACTTCAAAATGGTTTTGAGATGTAGTTGAACGTAGTTACTAAACGGGTAATTTTTCATAAAGGCTTTTCATTTATATTTAAACACTTAAAAATATTATTCGATTTTAAAATTGACCTTAGTTTTTAGAGGAAAACATCAAGCATATTATAGAAAACAATCTCAGAAAATTTCATATCAATACTCGAATAACGTTTTGAGAAATCATTGTTACGGTCGACAGTTTTCCCCAAAGATATCATTTCTCGGAAAACGCATTTAAGTTTCCACGCAACTTAAAATAACGCTTACAGTTCGGTAATAAAACAGCTGTAACTCCATTTGTAATTCACGTAGAGTAAAAAGTGAGGCAGTTTTAGAAAGCTGGTTAAACAGGCTACAAAATTAAGTAATAAAAAAATTGTTTGATAATTTCATCCAAAACGATGATTTTAAACCAGTCGGATACCTTAACAAACTAAAGACCCTGTGCAATTCTTGTGTTCATCTACAATGGATACCATCGCATGTAAATTTAAAATATAACGATATTGCTAAAGAGGGTACTACCATGCCTCAGGCCAATGTAGAACCCTTGACCTACCTTGAGTTACGCTCAAGAAGAAAGGCCCTTGTTAACATTTCTTGGAGGCATCCACCAGCTCATTAATGGTATCGTAGTGCAAGTCCCTGTGCTACTACACATTTTAAGGGGGATAGGAAAAACAATACGTTTGGCTCGCTTATCATCCGGTCACTTAAAAACCCTCAGATTCTCTCGTGGTGATAAGAAGCTCAATATCTGCACAAAGTGCAACATGATTGAGGCCACTCCGCAACATCTACTTGACTGTGTTGCCTTGGTGTATGATGACCTGCGTGAGCGACCGGATTTCGTGTTGGGGGTGATGAAGGCGAACGAACTCATGGATCTGATCTTATTCAGATCAGAAGGATAGAAAGAAGGAATCTGTTTCTTTTAATTATTCTAATGAAGCAGTAGAAATTGTGCTCGTGATGCCTGCGGCATCTGAAGTGGGCACCGGACAACATTTTTTAACTTAAAAAAACATCAGCGGCTTCGCTTTCAGCAAAGTGGGAACCTAGTAGCTTCGCTGACTTAGTGAATGTATGAAAATAGCTTCTTTTAATTACTCTAATGAAGCAACAGAACATTTGCCCTCAGTATCTTCGCTACTAAGGCTAAATGTTCCTCAGAAGAAGTAATAATAAAAAATTAAGACTTACTCGGTTCTAATATTTGCATTTGGCAGGAAACGCTCTATCTATATCAAAAAGAAAAATGAACAATGCGGCGCATCAAGGAAACCATCACGCAGGTGAAGACAGCATTATAAATGAATTCCAAAATTTGACCAAGCAACTTTCAAAAATTCCATGCAAACGATTTTTATTATAAGGCAAAAAAAAAAATCTCTCAATTATGTAATCGGAGAAATATATAATCACTAAATAAATCAAAGTTCTGTTTTTCATTTATTTACTATTTGAAATTATCCTAATTAAAATATATTTTACTAATATTTTTGATGTAAACTACTTTTGCATAGAAAATTACAATACCCAAAATTCTTTTATCGTCTGAAATGTTTTTTTAAAATTAAAATGATAATATCAGTTGAACCAGACGATTTTTAAAAACCGCAGATGGCTATTTTCTCCATAAGTTATTAGTATTTATTGCATAGGTATTTCAAATTTTGTTTATAAATCTTGCAGCATAAAGATTTCAACGCCTGTTTTGGGACAATTACATAGTAAATCTTTCGTTGAGAAAAAAGCGTTAGAATAAATATGAATAAAAAAAATCGTTCATCCAAAATTCTTCTGATGTGAGCTAGCAACAGTTCTTATGTATTCTTGTTCTTCACCAATAAAAAAAGTATTAAAAATTGTATATTTTATACACAATTTAATTTTTGAAAAATTATTAAAATGAGGGCAACGAATTGAACGAAAATGAAAGTTGTGTCATGAAAAGTTAAATTTTTAAACTTTTATTATGTGTGAAATTAGTTTTTGTGACATAATACATATTTTCGAAAAATATCACGGAAAATGCCAATCTTGCTTAACCGTCCAGCGAGCGCGCGTTTGCAAGAGATACTTGAATTGTGCATCGCATTACCTATTTATATCGTTATTTTATATATTTAAGGGCAATTTTATTTATAAAATGCTTGCTTACTATTAGGCTAATAAATACAGACAACATAAATAAGTTGCCTTTATTTTTGGAAAATAACACGATATATATATGTAATACGATGCACGATATGTCGTAAAATTTGCGTAAGCGCGCCCGCTGGAAGGTTAATTTCCAATTAATTGAAATTTTAATAAGATTTGGGGCTTTTAAAAGTTGACTCTTCTTATATAAATAAAACATTTATAAAAATAAGCAATCATTTCAGAATTAAAGGTAAATTAGTTCAAAGTCTAACCGTTGCCTAGCAACGAGGTAGCTATAAATTTGCGTTACGTCAAAATCGTCTGCACGTAATTAACAATTATTAAACTTTAAAAAATTAATAAAAATTGAAAGAAAATTGTCAGATATGAAATTCATATCATTGAAAAAGTAAAATTTTGAACTTTAAGATGGTATAAAAATATTTTTGTCGGACAATTTGCTCCGAAGTTACGGCGGAAAAACGGTTTCGATTAATTTCGAATTAACTGACTGTTTAATGAACTTTTGGACTTAGAGAAGTTCATAAGTGTCTTCCTCTTGTCTTGAATAATAACTGCAAAATTTCGTTAAAAACAATCCATTGGTTTAAGAGGAGATGTGGAACATAACCACATACATAGCCACAATGATTTTTATATTATTAAGATTACTTAATATTTTTAAGTTATATAAAATCCGCTTAGTATGTAAACAACTCAAAAACGCGAAACGTTTGCCGTGACGTAAGCGATCTAGCCGATGGGTTGCCAACTAATCCGCTAATTGAACTAATCCGCTTGATTCCTCAGGTAGCCATATTGGCGACGAAATCGCGTATGTTCCAACTTCTAGATACCAACCTATTTATGTGTATGATATTATAGTATTTTGAATTTGAGCATTTTTTGAGTAATTTCACGGTCCCCTCCCCAATAAAAATGACGTTCGATGTAATGAAAACATCAATGAAATCATGAAAATAAATAATAAGGATATTAACCCTCTGACTGCTCATCCCGCGATTACCCAGCGGGTAGGAAACGAGTCGATTTTTTGCTGCATCCTACGATTTTCGCGAGCTAATGGGTTTACTTAGTACTTTTAAAACCTTGAATCGTATTATAATTATAAAGCCTTGCATGTAAATAACAATTCTCGTGGTTCATCGGTATTAAAACATGCTTTCAAACCTTGCATCTAAATAGTAATAAAAAAAATCGGCAGTCGGAGGGTTAAAACTAAAATATGTGTGGTTATGAATGAGATAAGAGGTGGTGTCTGTCAGACACCACGCGACCTGCGAGTAGATTTCAGAGGTGCAATCTCTCCGGAATCATTAGATCAAGCCAAAGAGAAGTGAATTCGAGATCAATACGAATGCTTGCATCATTGTAAGAATATCCTCGACGTGAACTTCAATTACCCGAATTAAACGGGGATCGGGCCGAGACGGATATTCGGGAGTTCGAATGATCGGATTAAAGCTGAGAAATTAAGTATGAAAGACGTCAGAGATGGAACCAACTTTAATTCGTGGAATTAAAGTTGCTAAACATAAGTGGCACAAAATTGTAGATACTGTAAGATTAGCATACAGGAACCAGAAATTAGGCATGAAGGTTCATTTTATAATTTGTATTAAAATTACAGAACGTTTATGTAAGTGTATGTTGTCTTGTGTTCGTGAGTTTAATTTTTTGGGAGTCGTTTTTGACTGTTTTATTCCATGCGGAATGATCTTCTAAAATAATTTTAACTTTTAATATCCGATGCTGTGTATTGTGGGATTGTACAGGGTGTACACAAATGAAGTGACACATTTCAAAAATTAATCTTAAAAAGCTAAAAATGTTGGAACTACGATTTTTTTAACCTTCCAGCGGGCGCGCGTTTGCAAGATATAATTGAATTGTGCATCGTATTACATATTTATATCGTTATTTTATATATTTAGGTGCAATTTTATTTAATATCTTTGTTTACTGTTAGGCTAATAAATACAGATAACATAAATAAAAGTTGCATTTTTTTTTGTAAAATAACACGATATATATGTAATACGATGCACGCTATGTCGTAAAATTTGCGTTAGCGCGCCCGCTGGAAGGTTAAATAAGAGCGCATCTCAAAAGGGTTTTTTCAGATAGGTAACGCGGCGTTACGCCGTTCTAAATTTGTTACAGCGAGAAAATTCCGTACGTAATGGTTACCGATCAGCAGAAGCCGATGCGTGTTTTCTGGTTTTTCTCAGTTTTTCTTGAATATCACGAAAACTCTCCAGTTTTCACACTACACGTGAATTAACAAATTAAAGAGCGTAAAATTCCCTACAAATACATGCTTTTATTTGTCTTCCAGTTTTAATATTTTCTCGGATAATGGCTCTAAACAATTTTTTGATTTTCACCAGTTTACGACTCCCTATACCACCTAAATGGCATGTTACCTATCTCAAAAAAAACTTTTTGAGATGCACTCTCATTAAAAAAAAAACGTAGTTCTAACATTTTGGTTTTATTTTTATTAATTTGTGAAATGAGTCGCTTCATTTGTGTATATTAAGCGTTCGATTGGTTTGAGCCGCATTCTCTCCACCCTTATCAGCATCGTGTTTTAAGACTTTTAAAATCCTTCAAATCTAAAATTCATTTCATTCTAAATACAGAAATCTGTCCAATTTTTAGATTTGAAGGATGTTAAATGATATCGAACTGTTTCAACTCGAAAGAAGATCCGTTTTCTGAGAATTGACCAGCATTTGTTGTTGAAATTATTACGAATCCTGGCTTGCCGATTTTGACCCAGAACTGCTTTATATTTCGTTGAAAAATTGAGTTGAACGCAACCTGTTTGCCTCGCTTCAATATAATAAATTATTAACGAGGTTGGATCAGAAAGTGTCCGACTGTAATATTTTTTGTTCAGTTGAACTCCGGGAATCCGAACCCCAGAAATCCGAACGTCTTTTTTTAATTTTCTGAAAACATTTTACTGAAAAATGAAGGAAAAACGAGAATTGCGAACCGAAATCAATGTTTATTCCTAACTTAAAACAAGTACAGTAGAACTCCGCTAATCCGAACTAATTGGGACCGGTGCCTGTTCGGATTACAAAACATTCGGATTACCCGAAATTCCGATAAAAATAGAAAAGAAAAAGTTGTGTGCTAAAAAAACTAAGTTATAAGTACTCAGTACTACTATCTCTCGAATTCTTTTATTCAAAAGCAATAGAAAGAGAATGTCTCCCCTTTTCATTAGAATAATGGATGAAGTGACCTTATCTTACGGCGAATTGCATTAGTTTCTTCAATGGGTACAAAATTATGCATGTTGAAAAAGTACTTTTTTACTTTCTCGTCTACGAAGTATACAAAGAGAAAGTATTGTAATCGTCAAAAAATTCGAACTCGAGATTTTGTCGGATCTCCACGTTTTAGACCTCCCCGAGTCCGAAAAACACAATTTTGGAATCATGTCTGTCTGTATGTCTGTGAACACGATAACTCGAAAACTATGAGAGCTACGGGGATGAAATTTGGTATGTGGTCTTTAAACATAATTTGTAGGTTTCTGTCAAATTTTGGACAAAATCCGTCAACGGGAAGTCTGTCTGTATGCCCGCGGTCATGCGAACACTATAACTCAAAAACTCGAATAGCTAGATGGATAAAATTTGGTACACAGTTTTATCGTAATGAATGTAGGTCCGTATCAAATTTTGGGCCAAATCCGTCAAAGGGTTGACTGTCTGTCGGCCTGTATAATCGCATACTTGTTAAGCATTCGTTTCAAAACTGATCTCCATGCGCATGCGTACTTAGCAATCTCTGGTACCAAGCGGGAGGATTACGTCACTTTGTCCTTGAGACGGAGTTTGTGATAGATATGTATTATCTCCTGTTTTGTTTTCGCTCGCTCGTATAATAGCGGATCTTGCTGGAGTGTGATGGAAAATAAATATTGCTAAGTTTTAATACATAGGCATCTCTTTTAATGATTCTTCACTTAAATATATTCCAATCACTATAATCTGCAATGAAAAACCTTCTGATATTCGTTGCATTCTGGATTACAATAGGTTCGATTTTTTTTATCCACGCAAGGAGAGGAAAAATGACAAATTTTTGAGCAGTATACGAGAAAGTTTAGGGGAGGCTACTCCCACTGGTTGTTTTTAGTATGCATATTTAAATCTTTTCAGCTAATCTTTTCAATTAAATATAATTTTCGGAAATAAAATCTGTTCGGATTAACCGGAATTTCGGATTAGCGGGGTTCTACTGTATTCGTATCGGTCTTTAAGAATGAATCCAGCACCCTAATTAGTGGAAACACACTCGGATATCTTCTTCTTACCCTCGACTAGTTAGTTTGCCACTGAACCGTGCGAATCGGCGCCTGCTCTTTCCGCACGTCTTCACAGAGCACCCTGAGACAATACTCTACTGCCTTTAGCAAATCGAGAATATTTTGACGGATTTCCCGGATCATCCGAATTCCCCGGAGTCCGAACAGAGGTCAGCCCCAACGAGTTCGGATTCCCTGGGTTCTACTGCAATGACGAAGCATTTCGTTTACACGGCGCAAATCTTCGATTATGCGTCGATCTTCCTCCATTCTAAAAATCGCAAGATTTCCAAATGCAGGCCTGCCTTGGAGATAAGTCGCATAATATGAGAAATGCATGATCAGTACGGCATGATTTTTCTCGCTTTTATGATAAATGATTTATTCAAAAATTTAATTACTGCTTCAACACTATGTACTAATATAACTAGCACTATATTAAAAATATTAATTCGAAATGATTTGCATTGGTCCCATTAAATTTTGAAATTAATTCGAAATGATTTGCATTGGTCCCATTAAATTTTGAAATTA
>BGPR01023405.1:0-24253 GCA_013235015.1 Araneus ventricosus | reverse complement strand
GCATAAGAGTGTAAATCGACAATAACAGACTAGCGTGATATTTGATGCTCTTGTTTTCGAATGTATAAGTAAAGAGTATTTTAGTTAAATTAAGAATAATATTGCTGCAGTAATAACTCCCAAAATGAAACATTTATCATTCATGCAGGGAGGGTGCCTTTCGAACACGCAACGCAATTAGTTCACGTTCAGTACTTTCGTTTCATTCTTTGTGTAATTATAAAATTATGTTTACTGCGTGTTTGCGAAGAACTGTTAATTATAACGCCCCAAATATCAATTTCTATACTACGGAAATGTCATTTCTTTCATTTTAACTAATGATGATCCAGACCATATAAAAACGAATTTCAAAGCCTTCTTCCTTGCAGTTTAGTTCAGGTTGTGACGAGCTGTATTCATCATGACTGACTGCTGTGAAATTGATGTCGAAGTAAGTTGCTCATTGATGCAGTGGATTTTCTAAAAGTATTTCTCAGGTATTACCTGAAATAGTTAATCAAATTTTATTTTATCATTCTTAGAGTTAAAGGAGAAATTCACCCAATGCATTTCTCATTCTACAACCGAATTGTAAAAAATATAAAATATTTAGTATTTAGAAGTGATAGAATATTGAGATGTATTGAGCATAGCTTTCGTAATTATTTTTTCCCAATTTTATATCCACTTTTTAATTTTTTGTTTCATGTTCATCAAGTTTATAAGAAAGAAATCCGAGTTTTTTCCAATAACTACAACCTAAAATATACTAATTTAGGTAATCAACGAATCGAATGATTCTTCTGCAACAAATTTCTTGAATCAGAGTTTAATCTGGAAATTTACGCAAGTTTTAGGCGTCATAAATGGGAGTGTTACAGAAGATTTCAAAATTGTAAAAACCTTTCATTCCAGCGACAAACTGGCAGCGGATTTGAGAGACATATCTTCAAATTTAAACAGATTTTATTTCATGAATTTATTGTACATGCATTTCAAGTATGTTTTATTTTTACTATATTAAATTGAGACTATATTCTTTTAGTTCTAAATGATCAAAAGTTTAAAAATGCTAAATTTGGACACTAAAATGTTAGACTTTTAATAAAAAAATTGTAGGAGGATGTATTTATTTTAAATTAAAAATATAGCAATTTATTTTCTAATTTTGGCTTTTCTTCCTTCATTTCTGTAACAATTCTGCATTGTATAACGCAGATACGCGAGAAAGGGAATTTTTTCAGGAACTTAACAACAGTATTACAAGCTAATGATTTCTGTATTATAACGTTTTCAAATATGGCACAAATTTGCATATTAATTATTTTACTCCTGAAGTATTTACTTATTATGTGCTTTATCCCTGTGGAAAACATACGAAAGATGAAAAATATATATTGTGTTACTAGAACTTTGATGCATATTCTGAAAGTTTGCGGTTTCATTTCATGCAGCTGTCTTGACCAGCCAACGTCAATTCGTAAATAAACCCCGAAAAGTGATAAAGTTTGAATCCAAAGATATTACCAAATTTGTCTGCTCCCAAATGATTGCCCGAGTCCGGGTTTTACTTCAGGGACTAAAAGCAAGAAGTCCGAGTTTCGTTCCATTTCCCACATTTTCGGATTCCGCTTTCCTCTTTTGCTCTTTGTGATGCACAACTAGACTTGATCTATCCATTTGAAGTATATAAATCAGATATGTTTCTTGAATATAATAAAATAAAAGTTAGCTTGATTGTGCAAACAATTTGGTATTAAGTATTATTTAACATCTGTTATTATTTTACCGCACTATAGTTATCAAATTAGTATCTATCATTTAAATTTTAGTAAACATAGCAGACATTTTTATTACTTTATTATTTTCATGGATTTGGAAAATATTGGCATTTATGCCCTACTAACCACTTTTGGCGACCAGATATTTGACAGGGAATATTAGCTGTCTCTAATTTCAATTAAATCTGTTTTATATAACGCGATATTCCTGATTCTCGAACAAAGAATTTCTAAACATCGAATTGTGACAGATATTTAAACCGCGCTATTTTAATACGCCTACGCCTATTCGCGCCATTTTGCACATGAACCTGCCAAATGGAGTCTAGTCACATGATATCGCATGAAAAAACATTACTGTATATGTGACTAACAAGTAATTTGACATCGTTCCTATAAATTAAAATTCCTATAAATTATTTTATGTGTAACTTTTCTTAATGGTTCCTCCAGCAAAGTCTTTAAAAATTTTAAATTTTGATAGACTTGTTACCCGTACTATTTTGGAAGCCTTATATCTGTTTTGCCCATTTTAACAACTGCTTAATTCTCTCACTCTGTCATCTCACATAAAATTTGAGCTTTAATCTGAAAAATGAAATAATTAAGACTCGACTAACACAAGAACTTGCTTCCTGAATCGAAACATGCTCGTAAAATATATCAAGAAAATAAGCGAAATGATTCAGCATCTGAGTCCATTTTTTCAAGGGCTAAGAACTTTATTCAAAATGGATTAAAAATAATAATTGGGAATTTTTCTCTTAGAACCTAGCATTACGCCAAATATAGCTCTCAGATCTCCTTTGTCCTTTGTTTGTGAAATTTCGAGCTAAGAGAAGCTATGTTTTTACAGAAAATTATCCCAATCATTGTTTTGAATCCATTTGCAATAAAGTTCTCAGCTCTTGAAAAAATGGACTAGAATGGATTCCTTTCTTGATTTGGTTTTGTTAGATTGCCTCTGAGTTTGTTTTGTTTTCTGACTTTTTTTGTTTGATCTCGATTTCCATTGTTCACTGTTTTTTGTTTTGCTGCTGCAATTGAGCGCTGCTTAAACATTGTATATTTTTTATTTAATTTCATTTTCTAAATTTTATTCTGTGAATTTTACTGTTTATAAATAAAAAAAAATTAGTTCTTGTTTAAAGTTTAATTTAAGAATTTAGTTTTAATTTATTCTAATTGTTCTAGTTGATTGTTGTTCTTAAGATCTTGTACAGAGAGCTAATTTTACTTGATTTTTCATTAAATAAAATTTTTACAATGGTTCCAAAGTGAATATTCTCACCCTCCAAAATATATTTGTGCTAAATATAGTGACTGTAGTGCAGAGTTCTGTTCCATAGAGCGTCAACACAAAGACGCACATATATTCTTTTTTATTATTAGTAGAAATCAAAACTTTAAGAGCTATTTAGATACTTTTTAAACTAAATTGAATTTTTAACGTTTCTAAAACTGAAATTTTTTATGAAGTTTTCACCACTGTCTGATGTGTTAGAGCTAAAATTTTGCACATTTGTGTGTTTCCGCAATTATTTTTTGCATTTCATGAATATTGCTAAGAAATGGCGGAAATAATCCGACTTTCTTCATATTTTCGTGGTGATATTTCCCGTCTTGAATGGAAAACATAAACATTTTGTATTATATGCAAAAAAAGATCTTTCTTTTGGGGTCGGAAATTCGGAAAGAAATCCGACGAAGAAGGAGTTGAGTATGCTAACTCAAAACATTGATTGATAGCACGGGCCCTCCGAAACGATGCACGTTACTCGTAAGGAGTGGTGACTTGACCGCTCTCTTATAACGACTCCCTCTGATATCTTCAGATTTTTTTTTAAATTTTATTTTATAACCCACGCAGACGCCTATATGTTAGGGTGTCAGACACTACAAGTGCCGCCGGGGAAAATAAACACATATTGAGTTATATGTGAAAAAACCAGTAGAAACATCCCCAGATTGGGCGTAAATAAGTTTACAAAATAAACAAAAATACAATTTACAACCAAAACGAATATGATATAGTTACAATAGAACTTGCCGAACTGGGGAAAGAAAAGAAGAAAAACATTCAAACAACAAACAAAAAACAGGAACTTAAAAACAACATCAAACGCAAAATAAAAATACAGCAAACAAAAAGGATGGCACAGAAACATCTGTCGAACTCCCCTGGGTGTAGGGGAAAGGATGCAAAGCACCCAAAAGACACAGAGAATGGAAATGACACAGCGATAGCAACACTTATATCAAAAGAAGAACAAAAATAGGATTTAGCTGTATCAAAAGCATTTAGAATCAACAAGAAGCGAGCGTTTTCGAAAAGGAGCACATCAATAACCACAGATTACACCCTCTCTAAACCTCGTAAACATAAATAGATTAAATAAAAAATAAGGATTAGTAAATGTTTAAACTCACAAATTTAAACACATAATCAAATAACTCCATTAGTACAAAAGTGTGGATCCAGATAAAATAAGAAACCACACAAAAAATAACGAATATATTGAAGTTATATAAACATCAAAACACAAAGTACAACCCTCAAAAGTCAATCATCATAAAAATACATATATAAAGAGAACAATAAAAATACAGAACGTTTAGATATTAAAAGTCAAGTATATCAGAAGGATCTGTACTGTACATGCAGTAATTAGCACTGCAAGAACGTACAGCATTTAGAGCTTCACAATTTCAAAAATTCCAAGAATCAAATAAATATTATGTCTAGTTAATCACCCTTACAAAGATACACAAGTATATACCAAAAATGCAAAAAAAAGAAAAAAATTATTCGATACACACTAAATCTGTATAAATTGCACAGACATCAAAATAAAGAGTACTGCTTAAAAACTAACAATCATAAAAAATTACAAATAAAAAAAAAGATAAATTTAGATAGGAATCGTGAACAGAAGTTCCAATAATAATGTTTGTTCCATGCACTCGACGCAATGTCACATTTCGCTAACGTTGTTTTAAATAGCCTGTGCAATTTTAAAATGTCAGGTTATGTAACTGGGGTACTGTTCTTTTTTTTCCTCTTTTCCAATCGCTCTCGAAATAAAATGCATATTTTTGTAAATATTAAACGGTATTTGCACAGATCTGTGAGGTACTGAGAGTGTTCATGAAAAGAAAGCTCATTCTCAGCTGTGATTTCTATTGATAAGATAATGCTTATAATATCAATTTGCAGGACTACACGCTGTCGGTTCTTTCCGATGAATATATCATTTAATCCACTGAAGTGTTCTTGCCTGTCCATTACAAAAGGAAGTTGAGCAATCACCTTCCGTAAATACCATATATCTGCATACAGGGGGCTTGGAGATTTTCTTTCATATAATCCTAGTGTAGCTTCTAGATCAGAGATTAATGTAATGAATCATTTATTCAATCTAATATTGCTTATAATTGAGCGATAGAACGATGATTGATCAGTCAACATAGGAAAATTAATACTATCATAGTTTTTTTTATTTTTCTCCTTTTGTTTCATTTGAACAAAAAATTGAGGGCGTTTACCCAATGCATGCCCTTTTTCATTGTTATATTGCAACCTTCTCGGCAGTGAAAGTATCACTTACAGAAAGTCAACTGGAAATAGGTCATAGCGTGGAATTGAGGCACTTGTTATTTGAATATATAAATGAGATTCTCATGAGGGCATTTTGTAAATTAAGGGCATTTTTGCTAGGGTAAGTATCTGTAGAATAAAAATTTATTGCTGAAAGAGTGGACTTTCATTGAACGCGCACGCAAATCATTCAAGGCTACCACTTGCTTTCATTATTTATGTCATCATATAATTAATTGTGTTTACTGGGTGTCTACAAAACGCTTATAATTAAAATGTGATAAAAATTAATCTTCCTAACATAGGAGTCTTTTTATCTATTTGAGCAAATGGAGGTTCAAAATATATAAGAAAAAATTCCAACGCCTTTTTCCCAAACAGTGCAGTTGAATTTGTGACAAACTCTAGTCAGCATGCTGAACAGCAGTGAAACTGATCTCGAAGTAAGTTGCATATTGAAATAACTACGAACTTACGATTCGATAGCGGCTGAATTTTTCAAACACTTTATTTTAATTTCTCAATTAATGTCAGAAACCTTTACTTCAATTTTATTATATTATTCTTTACATTTAATGGAAGTGCAATCAAGGAATTACCAAATTTTTTACCAGTTTGTGAAAAAATCTACTGATAAAGGAATTAAGAAAATATCTTAATGGATTGAGCATACCTTTCGGGTTATATCCCCAAAGTAGAGTGTGTACCTTTGAAATAACTTTCTTTCCATTCGCAACTAATCAGTGTGAAATTCTGCAGACTTTGAGAGGACAGCCATAGAATCTAACACGCAAAATTCCATAGGAATAAGTTTATTTATTTTTGAGTTACAGGTATAAATATAACTCTTATAATAACAACTACAGTTCATAAGACCACTAACGAATTGGTGAATTTCTGAAGAAGAAGACATAATTTGAACATTTTTAGCGTGTTTATTTAAAATTATTTGTTATATACTTTCTGTACTAATTCCAAGTTCAAAATCTGACTTAAATTTTATTAAAATCTACTGATTTTTCTAAAAAATAATTAATGTGTCTGGTAAGAAATTATAAGGCCATCTGAGAAAATTAGCATAATATACATCACATCAGAATCATTATAAAATGCTTACATTTGGTGAAATTACCTTAAAACCAAGGATGGAGGTTTTGACTTATTATCCACTATTTATTTGAAGGTGCCGTGGGGTGAAGAGTTATCTGAGTGCGAAGTGTGAAAAATTTTATTTTATAAAGGTGCAGATAAATCTGAAAGAGAAAGATCTAGGTTAATGAAGCGTTCTAAAACTGTCATTCCTAATTAGAAAAGATGATTCAAACAAAATCAAGCGATCTGGAAGAAAAAGGATTTTTATAGAACGGGATTATCGTCAAATTTATCGACTATGAACTAAAAAAGTCCCTTTTCGGCAAGCTGGAAGGCAAAGGTAGATTCCTTTACGTTAATGTTACAAAAGTAATGAAATATTACATATTAATCGATACAGACATAGCCAATGACTTTATTGTTTCTACACATTGCAATATTTACGCTGTGATTCTGTTTCCATGACATTTAATTTTTTACTATATCATGGTTTTATCATTCCATTTTTCATTCCAAAAATTTATGATAGATTTATCGGTCAGTACATTGGTCATTTTTTTTTACATCTCAACACATAATCATTCAACAGGTAGGAATCGTAAAGAAATAAACATCCCAGCAGTGCAAATATCCCCTAGATAACATTAAGCCAGCCTATCTGAAAAAGTAACAAGAAATTGACAATTGACACGAATGAAGTCTAGATTTAAAAATTAATTTATTTAATCTAGGCTACAATATAATTGTGCGAACATTACTTTGTCATATGGTAAATTCACATGACATGATACAGTTAAACACTACTAAAATGGGCTCATTTAGAGAACTGCCTGGTAACAGAGATAATAGTCACTAAATTCTTAACATATAAGAGAATTAAAATTATTAAACATTGTGAGTGACAAATTTAATGCGTGTGTTTAAAGCCTAGCATATGAATGCAGCCAATTTGAACAGTTAATTTAAATCTCCATCGACGGTTCAAACCAAATACTCAGGCAGAAAATCCCAAACAATTTTAAAGTTAATATGAAATTTTTCAATATCAAAAAGGATAAAGGGAACTCTTATTTAAATATCTACCGTTTTTGGCTATTTTATATTGATTTTATTAAACAAATCATGGTCCCGCCATATTTAGTTAAATATCAAATTAAAGTATTCTTTCAAATTAACCTATTATCAAATTAACTATTAAAATTATTTGATTACTTAAAATTAGCTATTTACATAATTAAAGTTAACTTATTAATTATTACAAAAACTTCACTAAAACCTTTTTTTATGGCACATACTATATGCCAGCAATATTTCTCTTATAATTATCTAATAATTATATTATTTAAATAAAATTTACTGTGGCTATGTATGTATGTTCCACATCTCCTCCTAAACCACTGGACTGATTTCAATCAAACTTTTCAAGCTTTTTATTTAAGAAAAGTGAAAGGTCGCCTTCAACTTTTCAAAGTCTAAAAGATGCTTAAAATTTAACTTAATTTAAAATCAAGCAAGGCGTTTTTCCGTGATATCTTTCATTTCCATAAATTTGTTTCCCACATTTTAATATTTATTTCAAAATTAATTTTAAACTGAATTCGTAACAATATTCTTGTTGAACAAGAATAATACGAAGAACTGTTTCCAGACGGAAGAATGCAAAAAGAAAATTTTAAAAGTAGACGATTTAACAATTTATATCGGGACCAGCTATTGATTTATTTCACGCTTTAAATTAATGCATAATTAAATAGTTAATTTAATTGTTTCAAAATATTCATTACAACCTTTCATTGACTTTAGAAATTGTTAACAAAATTTGAATTACCTATATAATAAATAATAACGTATGAAGAAAACGGATGTTTTTAAAAATCGTCTAGTTCAATTGATAATCTCATTTTAATTAAGCGCGTTTCAGATCAGAAAAGGAATTTGTGTATTTTAATATTTATACAATAGTAATTTTTACATTAAAATATTAAACATGAAAACATTTTAATCCGAAGCAAAGCCAGGTATATCAACTTGTTTACCGTATAAAAAATGAAAGTGAATGCGGTTGATGGGAACTCATAACTTCTAAGTAATTCTTGCTGTCAAAAACCTTTCAATATAAAAGTAGTTTGGTATGATAAGGTGATAATATCCCTAATTGAAATTTTCTTTCTATCTTCAATCTTAATGAAGCTATGGGGAAATGATAAATTCGGGGGAGTATTGAATATCGTTTTTCAGCTCATAACTTATAAGCAATTCTAGCAGACAAAAAAACTTTTAGAATACAAGTTGTTCGTTATCATAAGGAGATAATTCGCCTAATTGAATTTTTTTCTATCTTTAGTCGTAACAGGGCTATGGGGAAATGATAAGTTGGGGAGGGGACTGAAATGGCTTTTTAACTCATAATTTCTAAGAAATTGTGGCTATCAAAAAGTTTCAATACAAAGTTGTTTGTTGTGATAAGGCAATAAATCGCCTAATTTCAATTTTCTTTCTATCTTGAATCGTAAGTGAATTTTGGGAATATGAAATTTTCAGTCCCCCATCATTTCCACCCTCTTTGAGCTGGTTAGCCCATCTACGAACTCGGCCGAGATTTTCACCGTCCTTACAATATATATGTCGCCAGTTAAAATCTAATTAAAATTACTCTAGTTATCGTGTTAACAAAATAACACGGGCCAAAGCGTTATGTATATACTTCTCTACTACTAATAATAAGGAAAAGAACATTTTGCCCTCTATTGTCATAAGTATTGGAACTACAAGAAGGAAAGAAAGCGGAAGAGACTGCAAATGACGAGAGATTTCCAACAAGGGGTAACATGCATAGGTTGAAAGATATTTTCAGTTGGGGGGAGAGGAGGGGAGGGGAGGAAAAATAACTTTTCAGATCATAACTTCTAAGCAATTGTAGCTATCGAAAAAGTTTCAATACAAAAGTTGTTTGGTACGATAAGGCAATAATTCGCTTAATTTGAATTTTCTTTCCATCTTCAATCGTAAAGGAATTATGGGGAAATGAAAATCCCCCCCCCACCATTTCCAGCCCCTTTGAGCCGGATAGCCCATCTACGAACTCGGCTGAGATTTTCACTATCCTTACATCATATCCCACGCTGGTTAAAGTTAGATCAAAATTACTCCAGTTATTGTGTTCACAAGATAATAATATATGCATTCCTGTGTAATAGACTAGCAGATATATGTTTTAAGTATGTTAAACATTTGAAGTTTTTCTCGTTATTTCAGGAATTTAGCTATAAGCCACAAAAAATGCTTCTAAAATACTATAAAATTTTATAAAAAATCATCAATTAGCATCAATTTTAAATTTTACAACTATTATAGTAACTAAACGGAAAATATTTTTAAAATAATGAGTATCTAAAAACATTATAAAACTATATTTTTTAATCTTCAGATTACAAGTGTTCATACATAGAGTTGCTATGAAAAGTTTGCCTGTTTAGAATACACTGTGTCGGTTATATGGATGCAAGTGAAACAAAACTTCACTAGTATATTCTAAAAATAATGCTGTCTATGGAAACAAGAAAAAGTAGAAAAAAATTTTAACATTTATTTCGTCTTTAAGTGGAGTTCCGTCAATATCTGAGATGATTTTCGCAGATTTTTTTTATTACTAAAGCAAACTTGAATAGCTTATTTGAGTTTTGTTTAATTTAATTAGAAACGATGCCCAAAGTCAGTTTTGAACGAAATATGAAAAATCTCTTTTCGTTCAGAATACAGATTCTTTTCTCTTCTCTTTTCTTTATGTAGAGTATCATTTGTACTACATACTAGTGAAATTTCGAAAAAAATGATCTTAAGAACATTGTTCTGAACGAAAAAGTCTTAAAGTTCTGAATTAGCAGAGTTTTTATTAAAACTAAAAAAATCAAATGAATTATTTAATTTTGCTTCAATAATAATAAAAAAAAATGTGAATATCTTCCCAGATATTGGTCAAATTATGGGCGAAAATTTCAGCATTTTTTTCATTTTCTTCTCTACCTTATTTTCCTATTTTTCAGTTTTCACATGGCGCATTACTTGTTCTACGTACAAGTGAAATTTTGTTTAGCGTGAATAGAATAGAATCTTCTCAAGCCCTTTAAGACCGGAACTTTTTTTTAAACAATGGGGATTAACCAATAATTTTGAATATTGATTACCAAGCATGAAATTGGCCAGACCTGCTGTGAAGAACTTTGAAACAAAGGCAATCCATCAATATTAAATGAGAGTATGTTTTAACCAATGGTTTAAACGCCAACCACAACTAAAAAATTGACGATATATGCCATACAATGAGAAAAACAGATCTATAGAGATTCTAGAACAAGAAAAATAATTTCTTCTGGCATTTACTGCATATAACTAACCAGGAACAGAAATATAAGCTAAAGTCTAAGCCGTACGATCGTACGGGTTCGGTCTTAAAGGGCTAGGGCGTTCTGAATAGGAGGAATTTAATTATAACAATTCATTTATTTAGGGTTGTTACAATTATATTCGCCTATTCAGAAGGCTCCAGAACAGCTTCTATGGCTTTAAAATTACTGATATTTAATAATATTTATTTAAATTTTCAATATTTAGATTATTCTAGTCGTTGGAACCTTGTTCGATTTTTAAATTTCAAAAGTAGCTTTGCAAGATTCTTTAAGGTATGTGTTTTACATGTGTGGGTTTCGTATTATTTTTTTTTATCTTTCGTTATTGCTAAATTTTGGGAGAGACTGTTTTCTTATTTATCCAATAATTTTTCTCTGTGGAAGCTTGTTTTCATAAAGTCTTAGCTTAAGACGAAATGTTGATGTCAGTCCAAAAAGTCATTAAAATTGTTTTATTTCCACATACATGGATCGGCTTTCTCAATTTTCTTAATTTCTGCAATATATCCCTAAAAGCACAAGATATTCTACAATATTTCCACGATGTTGCTACGGTACGATATTCTGAATGCTGCACAACATCGTAAACATATTGTATGAATATTGTAGAGCACCTTGTGCTAATAGGGTTACTTATATGCAGCTATAGTGGCGCATTTTACTTCTTTTATTCTTAATGGTAAGCAGCAGTTTTGTTACAGAATGGTAGTAGTAAATAATTGATTTATGAAATATTTTAACTTCTTTCTCTAATTATTATTTTTCTGTATATTTTGTGTTGTGTTTAATGTTTATGGAACTTTCCTTTCAAGATATTATCACTTGTGGAACTTCTTCATACATGAAGCAACCTGGATACATTTTCTTTAATCTGTTAAAATAATTACTGATTGTCATCTGTTCAGAAGGTTTCACTTAGATTATTATCAAGAATAAACCGGTTATTGATTTCATTCCCAATAATAAAGAGAGTAATTCTTCTATTGAGACTTTCGACTTCAACGATTTTTTGTACAAGCTTTCCTTCAGCCACTCTTCGAGAGGGATAAACTCTTACTTTTTTAATTACAAAAATATTCTCAAAATTTCTTTTATCAATTGGGATAAATTATGCAATTTTTGCATATTTAATAATTTTATTTACAATGGGGAAAGTATTTTTCTCAAATCTCATGGCATTCCACAAGTATCTACTTCTTTTCTATTACAACTAATCTAATAGATTAGAGAGAATTTAATTTTTTAAACATTTTATCAATAACCTTCCCAGAAGCCCTAAAGAGTTTTCAAATCCCTACCTTATTTGATGAAACTTTGTAATGAGAAGAATAAATCTAGGTGCAATATTTAATGAAATAAGTGCTTGTTACATTTTTTTGGGACACCCTGTATATTCTAATATATTACTAGTGCAAATTGTTTGGGAAAGAAAAAGGATGAAACATCGCGTTAGAAACTTAAAAGAGAACGCTCACTCACATTCAAGGTATTACACAATCCATATTACACATATTAACGAAAGAAATGACGCACACAGTCACACTAGTCCACCTAACTGAACTAATTGAATATGCTGATTCTAACGCCCAGCGTCCTGTTAATGGGACAGATGCATTTCATTTCCGTGGCTGGACCGAATGCATTCCATTGTTTCTCTTTTGCTTGTCTAGCAAGTCAATAGTTATTGTCAAACTCCAAAACAGTTTGCATCAGGAATATAACAACAGTTAGCCGGAAATTGATGTCAAAATATCATTATTTTGAATTTTTTAAATTTTTCTTTTGATTCAATTTTACTATATTTTAAAAATCTTCAGTATTCATGTAAAAAGTTTGTTTAAAAAATTTTTTCGATTTCTTTTTCTAAAAAATAAAAATAATTTTTTTTTGCTAATTAAATTTTACTTCATACTTAAATTAATCTTAGAGTTTTAAACATAATTTAAAATAAATTTATTGAAATCTAGGCTTAAAATTATTTGGGTGTTCATTTGCTAATCTGCTGATAATTCAAACTAAACAAATCAAATATACTAGACAGAAGTATGTGTCATTTTAATTTATGATGCGTTCTGGCTATAAAGACGTTCAATATTTGATCTACTTCTTCCATTTTATAATATTGATATGTTATTTGCGGAATTGTGATACATTTTTATACAACGATATTTAACAATCATTTTTTATTATTCTCTGCTTAAAATTCACAGTAATTCCTAAAAACTGTTCCCCTTAGAAATTCTTTCTTTTCATTTTAAATATATATTCAAATGAACAGTGGGAAAATATTAATCTCCGTAATATATGTAAATGTGCCATAACATTATAAATCTACGAACTAATGGAAATATAATAAAATCTACAATATTAAAATTCTTATGTATGCATGTGTGAATGCGAGGCTATCTTCTGACGAACCGCTGAACGTAGAAGCGCGCCGAAAGTACAAAAACACGAGAAATAGTCCAAGGAATCCGCTTTGAACATTTAAATTCAGAAATTGCAATTAATTAAAAAGAAGTTAATTTAAAATTAATTTACAACAATTCTTTTCATTGTTGCAGATTAATTGAAATCGTTTTCATTGCTTAAACAAAAATTTAATTGCGTATTTCTCTTTCATTGTACATAGAAATCTGCAATAATGCAATATGGATACCTTGACAATGCATCTTGCTTCATGCGTATATACTTCAGTTCAAATAAATTCGAGCTGCATTTCTTTAATTACATAAGAAGGGGGTTGGAGAGTTGAAAAGTCAGACTTTTTTGGAGGAGTCAGAGTCTGATTTAATACCATCTTTTAATTTATAAACCTTGAAAGTATAAATATATATATTGTTGATTTTAAAGTTGCATTAATTATTATACAGTTTATCGTTTAAAAATTTCAAATAAAATTGATTTTTCCAAACCTCTCGTGTTTTCATTCAAACCATGTTGTTTCGATGTAATAAAGAGGCTTGATTTGAAAGTATTAATTCAAAAATGCAGGATTCAAAGAAGATACAACTAGGAAAGAAAGAGAATATATTTCTGGAAAAATAAACTAGAGGCGGGCATGCAAAAATATATGGCTCCCGAACAACACCGGGTTATTTAATTTCCTCCATACTAAAGTCAGAAAAAAATTAATTCCGGAATCGGATGCACCATTCATTTCGCCAGGACAATGAATAATTCTTTTTTTACAAAATAACGATTTTTTTTTGTATTTTTAGAGTTTTTTTTTTAAATAAGTCGATTTCGACGCGTTTCCGCGGGCGTAATGTTTGAACCGCTCTTTTCTCCTTATTTATTTAGGAGATAATATTTGGAATGTGACAAGTGACTACACTTCGCCTCTCCGCCAGAGAATGACGCATTATTCGAGATGGCCCGTGCAACTTCCGGGCCACGCAGCTAGAATTAAAATAAATCTTGCTATCAGTATTCAAAAATATGTAACCATCTGAAAAGAACTAATTATTTTCCTTAAATTTGGAATCTTTTTCATTTTAGTTTTCTTGACGACTGAAAATTTTGTCTTATTAAAATTCCTAAGCGTTTTGAAAAGTGAAGGCTTAAAAAATAATAAAAATAAAACTGTTTCATAACATTGATTCCAGATTTCAAGAAAAGTATTTTTTATTAAATGCCAAAGTCTGAGGAGAGATATATGTGTCTGTACTTACTTTGAATAATTTTTTTAGGTTGGTGGAAGCATCGGAATATCAAACACTGAAGAAACAGTCACTGAATCGAGGGAAGATTCCATTGAGAAAGAAGAATCCGCTCTTGAGAAAACCAGTATAAGACTTGCAATAGGAAAAACGGTTGTTTGGAAAACTTTCAAGAGTTTTGTTTTCCTTATCTGCCTAATTTTCCTGATAATCCAGTCGTTGGAATTCTTCAATATTTATTACAAGTACCCCACCACCATCGTTACGGAAGTTACTGTGGCTAAAGAGTTCAAGCTCCCTGCAATCACCTTCTGCTTCAGGAACACGTGAGAATTCTTCAGCATATAAAAGTTGAATCAACTAATCGTGTATATGCTTCTGGAAAGTTTAGATTGCATTAAGTCAAAATAGAATTACAAACAATGCTGGATCAAAAATGCAATATTCGTGCGATGGCGCTCATGTGATAAATGGAAACTTACCACCAGAGATAAATCTTAATTCCACCCATTACTCAGAAAAATGCTTTGGGGTTATAGAAAGATCAAAAATCTGAAGTTTTAACCTATGTCACTCTTTCCATTGATTTCATCAAAAGAATCGCTTAGGTTTTTTTTCAGAAAAACCCTATCTGTTTCTTCAGCTGCTGTTCGACTCATTTCCTCATCATTTAGGAATTATTTCAAATGATGGTTTTCAGAAAAGTCTAGTAACTGCTTGAAGAGATAAATACCAAGACTTGGGGTCACGTAAATTGTTCTCAATATTTCTTTCTTTAGCCTTAATAGTAGTCTTTCAGCAGTTCATCTTTAGAAGAGGTGTTTACGACCATGCATTTTTTGTGAACCCAATATGTCTTACGATAAACAAATCCTTCTAGAACATTGTAAACGTTAGATTAATAACCACGATTTGCTCACAAATCTTTTCTTTAACTTCATAGAAAGCTTTCAATTTATATCTAAACAAAGATTTTTTTTGTTAATGTATATGAGCAAAATGTTTAAACATTTTGTTGTCTGATATTTTTGTACATTTATTTTCATTCAGACGTTGCATCATTAACTATATTAACATTGTACACATGTTTTGCGCTTCTTTACAGTTAAATCGCATTCCTTATACAACTTATTAGAAAGCTGTCGTTTACAGAACATTTAATTTTGTAAAGAAAACTTTTACCGAAAGTTTGTTAAATATGGATTCAAGTCGAAATAATTTCGAGGCGATCAAGCGGATTAATGATGTAATCTCTGTGATGAATTAGGACATGGATTGAAAGATGTTATGCTCAAAAAAATTCGGAATGTTCGAATCCTATTTTTTCGAAGCTTTGGTTTCGTTGAACATTACAATAATGCCACCTCGCAGTGTAGCACCAGTCATGTCGTGTAATCAAAATTTGCATATGAAAATATTCCATAAGAACAATAATCAATGTTAAAATTCGGATAAATATTCTTACCATTTTAAATAATTTAAAATGGAATTAAATCTAAATACTGAATATCAAGCAACAATTACTCAAAAAACTTCAAAAATGCATAAAATGAAGGCGTAGAAAAAGCAATATTCACTATCTGCCGACTTTGGTGACCATTTGTTTCGGCGGGAATATTGGTTTTATTTAATTGAATTTAAGTTTCATATGAATTAACTTGATGCTGATGAATCTCTGAGCAAAGCATTTTTAAGCATCAAACTGTGATAGAGACTTAAGCCGTGTTATTTGTTCTCTTTCAAGTGTGCATGCAATTCCCTAATGGAGTCAAGTCGCATGACGTCATAGTTGCATGCAAACGTAATTGCCTACGTCATCTAACATCTCACTACACGTTGTTGAACTCGGCAACTTAATTTTTACTTATTTCTAAATTAAAATGCACGATTGAGTCCCACACTAAAATGATACTGAGTATTATACTTGTACTATATTAGAAAGTTAATAGTTAGGGATGACTTGAAAAAGAGTCAAAATAATCAAATTATGTAGAATGAGTTAAATATTTCTATACCCTTATAGATATCTACCCTTTAAACACTATTGAGAACATTTGGCCATAGTGGAAGAAAATCCTAAAAAGGGAATACATAGCATTTTTGTACTGTAGAAAAAGGACAAGAGATTTTAGTTCTCAATTAACTAAGCTTTTATTTGTATTATAAAAAAGTATATTGCCAACTTCAACAATTAGCTATTCTAGATTATTGAAATAATACACAAAAAACATGATAAACAAGATTTTGCCGATGCACATGTCGATCAGAGAACTTCTAATAAAATGAATTTACACACATATTATTCAATAGTTAAAATTTCTGCAGTCTTACTGAAAACGAAATACAAGCGCTACAAAAAGTTCAAAGAAACTTTTTTAAAATTCTCTATTATTTTTTTAGATTAAAAAAGAAACAAATCACAATAACATTATATAATTAAAAAATAACCCCCGTGAGCTCTAGTGATTAGGTTTAGCTAGCTAGCCTACAATTCGCATCACTTGTCTGATGGAAAAGGATTGATACTATAAATCAGTATGTCGATGCATTCGATGAATCTCCACAACCGTTAATGGATTGAGATAATAAAGTTTTAGCGTTGTAAAGCAACATGCAACAAGTTCAACAAATTCGACACAATCATAAATAGCTCGGATTCATCTTCCTCGTGAAATTTTTTTCTCTTACTATTTTCTGCTAATTATTGCTCAAAACGTCCATCGAATACATTTTCATCATTGTCGGAGTAAGCGAATCAATATTCCATCGTATTGCTTCTATAGCTGTTGTTATAGCATCACCCTTCTCGAGTCATCGGACGAGATTCGAATACAATAATACCGACATCCCAGACCCCTCAGATGCACCACGTCTTGTTCCAATCTCAGACAACTAACAGAGTTCTCACTCAAAGGAATTCTTCCAGTCAGGGGACGCCGGGCGAGAGTTCACCAAAACGCTTCCGCCGTTAAAATGGAGAGCATATAGTCCGGAGCAAGAAAAAGGATTAAAAACTTATTAAACATCGAAACATTAAAAAAATTGCATAAAAAGTTAAAGCAATTAACGATTCAGTTAATCACTACAAAAAGGAATAATTGATTGAGAAATTTAACAAAACTTTAAAAAAATCCGTTGAAAAATTAAGAGTTGCCGCAAGACATGAAAGAAACATTAGTACCGAAAATATTTATTATTTTAAAGGCACTGATAAAGCCGAAAAGAATGCCATTAATAAATTGCAATCTAACAGATGTCGAAGAGACTGTTAAGTGATCTGAAGCTTACCAACAAGAAAATTAAAGAATAGCCGGTATAATCTTTGAGCATATCTCATGTACTACTTAATATCTTAAGGGTTCTGTCAATACGTTCTGCAAAAAAATTTGAGGAAATTAAAATAAGCGCATTTTATATAAGATATAAGATATAAGAAATTGTAGTTACTCCGCTCGACAACGCGTAATTACACGTTAGATGACGTGGACAGTTAAGTTTGCATGCTAAAATGACGTCATGTTATTTCATTCCATTAGGCAGTTTATGTACACAAGAAGCAGAACAGGTTAAAATCACGGCTTAAACCTCGATCACATTTTGAATTTCAGAAGCACTTTGTTCAGGCATCCATTAATGTCAAGTTATGCATAACAGATTAAATTGAAATAAAACACGTCTAATACTCCAGGTGGCTGCCAAGGGGATTACAGCCTTTGTTGCTTCAAATCCCATAACTCCTATCATTCAAGGTGGCTGCCAAAGGCCGCTAGTTAGCAATAAACCTCTCAGACAAGTCTTGGCTGCATTTTTTGGACTTTTTAAACTATTTTAGAGAACAAATCTTTTAGTGTTGGGTGTAGATTTCTTTTTTTCATCAACATGCAGTCTTTCATCGCCAACAAAATTCTACATTATTAGTGTTTCTTAAGAAAACTTCTCCAAACCAACATTAGACACACAATATATTAAATTGAACGAAATGTTATTTTTATAAAAATAAAATTAGAACTTCGTAGGAGATTTAGTAATTTTTATTTACTCCGAAATGGCAGAAAGCAAAACGTGCTCCCAGAAAATAAACTTTAAAACATTCGTTTTCAGTGATACATCCTCAAAACTGAAACAAATTGGTTTTTATATTTAATTGGACCACATTCTTAAAATCAAGGATAAATGTCATTTAGATGCGGCATGTCCTTCAGAACATAGCTGATAACTATCTTGCACTTCTGGGGGATAATCCTTCAGGAAATGTTCGGATGTCATTCGATTTAATTCTGAATCTAATCTGCACAAATAGTAGAGAGTGCAAAAAACGTTCTGTCTAGCAAACAGTATATGATTCAAGATTTATTTCGTTCATAGTTTATATATTTTTTAAATTAAAATAAAACTTGAATATTCATTTCCTAAATTATTCAGTTGAATTAAAATTCGATAATAAATTCTGTCAATGTTAGCTTTAAAATTTCAAAAGTCTGTCAATCGTTTTAAACTGATTTTACTTTGATTCTTTTTCAGTATTTCTTTCAAGCATTTCTGTTCCTACGAACCTGATCGGTGCGAAAAACCAAGAAATATGGAAGAGTTTTGTAGGAAACACGAAAGTGACTGCAGTAAAGGTACCACGAATTTAACGGTAGGGGCTCAGTTCATTTTTAGTTGATCCCTTATGTGCTTGCAACAGTGATTTCGGTTTCGTTATACAGTTGATTAACTAAATGAGTTCTTATTATCAACATATTACTATTAGTTGGTGTAAAAAAGCATGAATTTTGTATTGGATCAGAAAAAGATGAAAATGTTTAAATGTATATTTAAAACAATAATAATTATTTTGAATTCAAATATCAATTGATGCTTACTCGAAAGTTTTCATTTTATATTTACAACAACACTGTCTAAATGGTTTATCAATGCAGTTCGCAATAGCTCTAAGGCATAAAATTAGCCTCAATAATATTTATTTTCGGTTTTGCTGCCAAGTCCCAATTAATGATGAAAATAATTCGTTTTCATATTTATAATGAGTCAAAAACATCAAGATTGGACTTAAGTCAAAACATCACTACTGTTGCATTTCGGCAGAGAAACTTTAGACCTGAAGAGAGAGCCACGTGATTGAAAAAAACAGGGAAGGGACACAATTTTTGTTAAAATAATTTAAACTTATCAACTAAGGTAATTTGTCTTTGCTTCTTTCAATGAATTATGAACAATTCTTACAGAGTATTTTAATATTATTTTGAAAATCGATTAATTATGCAAGCTCAAGAATGGAGAAAATAAGAATTATTTCCCTTTTCTTTCTTTGTGGCCCTACGTTACCAATTAAGCATGGAATACTGTGAACTGGTTTGGAATGAATGGCACTTTCAAAAATCGGGAATGTGGAAAATCGGGACTCTTTATTTTATATTCATATAAGAAATTCACTTAAAATATGTAATGCGAAATAGTTGTACTAATGTGTTATTAGGCTGATAAGCAACAATAAAAGTGATCTATAAACACCCAAAATTACCAGTTCTACTAAGGGTTTTCCAATTTTGCTTGGACTTCGTATTATGGAGTTTTCGAGGATAACAACAGAAACTACTATCAAGTGAATTATCCCCTACGAAAATATCAAAAAATATTTATTAAATAATTTCAGTATCAGGAAACATATATTAATTTTTTTTAAGTATTAAAATACTTGTGTATGAATATTAAAATACATATAGAGTAATTTATGTCAATTTTATCGCCTGGCTTTTCTTTCTTTGAAACCTTTATCCTTAATAATACAATAAATGTGAAAGTGTGTCTGTCGGTCTGTTTGTTACTCTTTCACGTCCAAACTACAAAACCGATTTGGATGAAAATTGGCAGAGTTGTAGCTTGAAACCCAAGAACGGACATAGGCTAGGTGAAATCACGTTAAATTAATTATTTTTGAATACAGACAACAATTAAATAATTAACAAAGCCCATTGACTCAGCGATTCTCGATGAAGATTATTTTATTTTTCAAACAACTGTCAAGTGATCCTTCAGGAATGCGAAAACATGAGAAATAAATTATTTTTAAAATCGACTATCACGTGATACTTTTTTCCGCCTTATAGCTACTCTGTTGCTGGGAGACGGTTAGACTTTGAACTAATTTACCTTTATTTCTGAAAATTTTGCTTATCTTTATAAATATCTATAAAATAAGACAGAAATTACATGTATTTGATTGTCTGTCGGTCACAAGAACTCCTCCTAAACGGTGAACGGCGTGTGGCGTTTTCACGTGTGTCCAGCCCACATAACCTCTACATCCCTGCAAATAACGTGGTATACAAAAGTATATTAGCATAGATAAACAATTCACATAACTATATCAGCATACATGTACAGTACACTCCTGTCAGCTGTCCAATTAAGTATTATCAACCGTCAGAACTTTTGCTTTCCCCTTTCAAAATGCAACAAAACATTTACATTCGTGAATTAAAAAAAAAAGAATAATTCAAATTCTTCGCGCACGAAGTCAGTAACAGCTAGTCCTTAATCCTTAATCCTTAATAATATAATAAATGCGAAAGTGTGTCTGTCTGTCTGTCTTTCTGTCTGTCTGTCTGTTTGTTAAGCTTTCACGACCAAACCACAAAACCGATTTGGATGAAAATTGGCAGAGTTGTAGATTGAAACCCAAGAACGGACATAGGCTAGGTGAAATCACGTTAAATTAATTATTTTTGACTACAGATTAAAAATAGTTAACAAAGAAAGCCCATTGACTCCGCGATTCGCAATGAAAATTTTTATTTTTCAATAAACTGTCACGTGATCCTTCAGGAATGCGAAAGCTTGTGGAATAAATTATTTTTAAAATCAACTATCACGTAATCATTTTTTCCGCTGTAACTTCAGAACACATTGTCCGATACACATTATTTTTATACCATCTTAAAGATACAAATTTTACCTTTTCAATGATACCAATTTTATTTCTGTGACATTTTTCATTCTTTTTTTTATTAATTTTTTAAATTTTACGTGCAGACGATTTTGAAATAACGCGAATTTATAGCTACTCAGTTGCTAGGTTAAACTTTGAACTAATTTACCTTTATTTCTGAAAATTTTGCTTATATTTATAAGTATCCATACAATAAGGCAGAATTTACATGTATCTGTCTGTCTGTCGGTCGATCGGTCGGTCACAAGAACTCCTCCTAAGCGGTGAACGGTAGCGACGTAAAATTTACACACGGCATTCTAGAGCATATTTTTAGGTCAAAGGTGTTATTTTCAACTTTCAGAGTTAATTAGTTCTTAAGATATTTAATTAAATAACGAAAATTAGCCGCTTTTAAGCCTAATGCTTAGACGTTTTTTGTCAATAATATCTGAAATATTTATTAGACAACAATTAATTTTATGCCATTTTAAAGACCAGAAAATGATCTTTTAAATGCTATTAATTACATTGCGATGAAATGTTTTCTCTGATTGTTATTAAGGTTTAAAACTATTTTTGTAACGTAATTACTAACAAGTCTTTTTATTCTTATAGAAATAAATTCAAGCCAAATTACTGTTTCTCGCGCGGGCTTTTGCCAGTGTTAAAGTCAATATAAGAAAATATTGCTTTCTTTGACCATTAACAACAAAGGAGACTTTACACTTCCGGTTTCCTGTTGTCGTAGCATTTGCAGCTTTTAATGCGGTTACACAGTGATCCAATGACGTTAGTGAATTATTCTCTCGATGTTTTGTTTAACTTTCACAGTGAGGTATTACAGAATATCCATCTGTAGATACGGTAATGGGCATTAACAAGGAACATCATATACTGTAGAGCTCTTCAACATCTTAGAATTGTCAGGGCACCTTCCGACAAGCCTAGAATGATAGCCTGTGTGCCAGTACTACTAATACGCAACCTCGATATACCGAGACTGCGTAATATGGCACACGGTCGTAAATTACACACCAAGGTCCAAACGTCATGAAAGCTACTGTTATGACTAATATAGGGAGAAGAGAGAGTATTTTAATTCCACGCCTTCCGATAATGCCGAAGGATTTATCATCTCAGTTCAGAAGGCAACAAATCCCTTTTAAAATGTCATTTGCCGGGCTCAGGGGCAGATACTGAAAGTGGCAGATGTACATTTGGGAAAATCATATTTTTCGCATGGGCAACTATGCATGGCGTGTTCAAGTGCGTCCAGCCCACACTACCTCTCAATCCGTGCAAATAATGTGGTATACAAAAGTATATTAGAATAGATAAAAAATTTACATAACTATATCAGCATACATGTAAAGTATACTCCTGTCAGCCGTCCAATTAAGTATTATCAACAATCAGAACTTTTACTTTCGCCTTTCAAAATGCAACAAAACATTTACATTCGTGAATTAAAAAAAAAGAATAATTCAAATTCTTCGCGCACGAAGTCGCGGGTAACAGCTAGTAATATAATAAATGCGAAAGTGTGTCTGTCTGTCTGTTTGTTAAGCTTTCAGGACCAAACCACAAAACCAATTTGGATGAAAATTGGCAGAGTTGTAGCTTGAAACCCGAGAACGGACATAGGCTAGGTGAAATCACGTTAAATTAATTATTTTTGACTACAGATTAAAAATAGTTAACAAAGAAAGCCCATTGACTCCGCGATTCGCGATGAAGATTTTTATTTTTCATTCTACTGTCACGTGATCCTTCAGGAATGCGAAAACGTGAAATAAATTATTTTTTAAATCAACTATCACGTAATCCTTTTATCCCCTGTAACTTCGGAACAAATTGTCCGATACAAATTATTTTTATACCATCTTACAGATAAAAATTTCACCTTTTCAATGATATCAAATTTATTTTTGTGACATTTTTCATTCTATTTTTATTCATTTTTTAATTTTTACGTGCAGACGATTTTGAAATAACGCAAATTTATACCTACTTCGCTCCTAGGAAACGGTTAGACTTTGAACTAATTTATCTTCATTTCTGAAAATTTTGCTTATGTTTATAAATATTTATAAAACAAGGTAGAAATTACATGTATCTGTCTGTCTGTTGATCGATAGGTCGGTCACAAGAACTCCTCCTAAACGGTGAACGTTAGCGACATGAAATTTACACACAAGGTGCTATTTTCAACTTTCAGAGTTAATTAGTTCTTAAGATATATAATTAAAAAACGAACATTAGCCGCTTTTAAGCCTATTGCTTAGACGTTTTTTGCCAATAACTTCTGAAATCTTTATTAGACAACAATTATTTTTATGCCATTTTAAAGTCCAGAAATTGATCTTTTTAATGCTATTAATGCCATTGCGATGAAATATTTTCTGCGATTGTATAAAGGCTTAAAAATATTTTTTAACGCAATTTCTAACAATACATTCTATTCTTATAGAAATAAATTCAAGCCAAATTACTGTTTTGCGTGCGGGCTTTTGCCAGTGTTAAAGTTAATATAAGAAAATATTGCTTTCTTTGACCGCAAACAACAAATGAGACTTTACACTTCGGTTCCTGTTGTCGCTCAGCGTTTACAGCTTTTAATACGGTTACACAGTGAATTAAATACTCGATGTTCTGTTTAATTAACACAATGAGATATTACAGAATAGCCATCTGGAATCCCAGTATGGGCATTAATAAGGAACATCATATTCAGAGCTCTTCAACATCTCTCAAATTGTCAGGGCACCTTCAAACCAGCCTTCCGGTGTGCAGTACTT
>BGPR01023404.1:9083-24254 GCA_013235015.1 Araneus ventricosus | reverse complement strand
ATAATCCAGATAATTCTAGAAGATACGGAACGACCCCATAAGTCCATGAACTCGCAAAAAACTAAAATGCAAGGGATTTTCTAATATCTCGTCGATTACGCGCGCTAGAGCAGGGATGGCGAACCAATGGCACGCGACACAATATTTTGGGCACGCCACCGATCACAAAGTTACGAACGAACACAATATTACGAACGAACGCGAGTGATCCTACGCTACGGAGTGTTCGTGCGTGGTGCGGCGGTGGCGGGCATAAAAAGAATGATCGGAAACACTCAAATTTATTATGTACCCTGATGTGACTTCATTTGATAAACTGAACTTGTCCCAATTCGATTGGTTGGAAATTGAAGAATTTGAAATGCAGCTGATTGATTTCCAGTCTAGTTCAATATGGATTCAAAAATTTATTGAAACAAGGAAAGAGTTGGAATTAATTGAAACAGAAAGATTGACAAGCAATATAAGTAAAAATGCCAATAACAAAATTTTGGAAACATGGAATTCGTTACCAGACACATTTAACTGTTTGAAGAAGCTGGCGCGTGCTATTTTAAACATATTTTCATCTACCTATGCCTGCGAGTCATTATTTTCAGAGATGAATAACATTAAAGACTCGCTTGGAAACCGTTTGACAGATGACTCCAGTTCAGCATGCATCCTGCTAAAAGTAACATCTTACAACCCAATATACAACCCAATATAAGTTATTTGTCATCTAATCTGCAACAACAGAAATCACACTAATGTTACTTTAATTTGAATTACGCGTATAACTGAGACATTGCAAAATGTATTTTTTTTTTGTAGTAAATAAAGAGTTTTGAGTTGATAGTATTTAGTATTATTTTCCCAATAATCACGAAGTCAAAATTATTTGACGGCACGTCTATGACTCATTAAACATTTTTTTAGAAAAAATGGCACGTTGACACATAAAGGTTCGCCACCCCTGCGCTAGAGTATGAAGGGAAGAGGATTCTGCCTATTCGAGTTTCTAACAAGTTTGGTAAATTTTGACTCCGGCTCAGTGGTAAAACGAGGAACAAAATTATTTTATTTTTCAAGTCAGTAGATGGCAAGGACTGTGTAACTATTTACGAATTCAAAAAATTTTAACTGTTTCCCTGATTTATATAATCTTGGATACTTTAGCCGAACCGCATACAAAAACCGCCAAATCTTAGCACAGTTCGCCAAATCTTAGCAATAGTTTATTAAGCAAGAAAACGCCAAATTCAAGGCAATGAAAAAAAAGTAAAATCTCGAAGTATATTAAGTATTGAAAGTTTATTCTTTTAATAAAAAGTAAGTGATCTATATTTATATCCTTGATGGTCAGGTGGCCGCGGTGGCCTAGTGGTAAGGTTTCGGCTTTGGGGCCGGTGGGCTCCAGGTTTCGAAACCTGATTCCACTGAAGACCCGGCGTATATGGGGCCTGTTGCACGCTAAATCATACGCAGTGGCCAAACGCCCTCCCGTGGGTGTGGCGCGGAAGTGTGGAGAGGGGGTGCCAACTCAAGCGTCGTCCTCGTCATCTGACCGTGGTTCAAGATTACGAGGCCCGTCCCAAAATGGTCTTCGTGTTGCTTCAAAACGGGACGTAAATATAACTAAACCAAACCAAACCTCGATGGTCAGTATAACATAGCATTTTCTAACTAAATTAGTGTTTTCGAATAAAAACATTTTTAGTTCAAATGTTTGGCAATGTATGTGAATATTTTTTCCCTGTAATTATAAGCCTAGAGTTTTCTAAATTTTAATGATATATTACATCTGAACGAGAAAATATGAATTCGTTTATTTTACATTCTCTTTTTTAGAATATTTGCTGACCGAATTTCCCATAATCCAATGTTTTTCTAAAATTAATCATCAAGGAAAAGGCGTTCCGCAACCGAAATAACAACAACAAAAAAACCGTTAGATTTGTTTTGGGAAATTTATATGGCCGCAAGTTTAAAATTGTTAGCTTCATATAATGGCTGAATTTGTGCCGATGTGATTTAACCCGATTTGCATCCAAAATAATGTCATTATTTTAACTGAATTAGAAATCAGAAGTTTGCCAACTTTTTTTTGCATGTCTAAGTTTTCTGTTTGTTAGATGGCTTCAATTTTCTAAAATTAGCCTATTTTATCAATCCCCGTTTCAAAAAAGAGTACAAAAAGCTTTAACAATTGAAAGCACTATTGAAAATTAAATTATGATAAAACGTAACGTTGTTAGAATTGGAGAATCTATTGTTCCAAATCATTTTAGCGATACGGCTTTAAACAATGCTTTTTACATGATTCTAAACAATGTCCAAAATCATTATTACTAAGATTTATTCTAGGGAAGCGTCTTTTCTCCGCCATCTTGAGAAATTCTGTAGAAAATTATTCTCGATCCTGATGAATTCAAAAGAAAATCTCCTTGGAGCATCTTTTTGACGTTTGCGGTCTTCTGTTCAATATAGGTTAGTTATAAATATCTTCTACAAGCAATGGTCTTTTATTAAATTTACCATGAAATGTTTCTATCAGAATTGTTGAAAGTTCCTTAATTCTTTGGAATCCGAAAACAACTGTAAGCTACAAATATTAAGTTTCCAACGAATTTTTCTCTTATCAAGCAAATTTGTAGTAATGTTTCCTTATCTGAAAATTTAAGTTGCTTAAAAAAGTTGCATTGGACTAGCGTTTTGTTTCCAATTGATTTTATTTTGAAGTGAATACATTGCTTGATATCAGATTGATTAATTTATTTTTCTCGTATTCTTCCCCTACTTCCAAACAGTTGCAGTTAATAAATATTGAAATATTTCAGTGCCTGAAGAAAGGCTTGTAGATGCTATTGATTCCTAGTGATGCTTTAGAGAATTTTTAGTAAGAAAAAACCTAATGATTTTGACCGACAGTTTATCTGCCTTACAAGCATGAAGTATGTTTCCATAAAATACCCAAAGAATATTCATGGATTGTGCGATAAAATCATAAAATCAAGATTAGAGCGAAGTTGAATTTAAAAAAATCATACTCATTTGGACCCCAAATCATACAAACATTTTTTTTTTTTTTTTTGGAATGAAAAGGCGGAAATGGAATGAAAGCTTGAAGAAGAATGAAGTTTTTCTCATAGATTCACTCTGTGAATATTATTTTGGTCACAGTTCAGGAGAATGTTTTCAATATCGTTATCTTAATTGCATATCTGGCATAATGGGTTAGTGTATAAACCAAATTTACGTAAAAGGGATGAAGTGATGAACATACGGGTATGAATGCGTGCAATAGCGATGTCTTCTCCTCTATCTTTCAACCATGACAACGGAGCGATAATTGATGGCATATCCCCCATAGATTCTTGATATTTTCAATTTCTGAATGCTTCATTTTGTTTTTAATAGGAGATTATTTTCTTTTTTTTGGATATTATGAGATGATATCTTTCGATGCAATCCAATCTAAGTAAGGAGTTGAATCGTTGCTCCTTTTACAAAAATTTCCGCCTTTTCATTCCAAACAAAAATGTTTCTGTGATATGGGGTCCAAACGAGTATGATTTTTTTTAAATTCAACTTTGCCCCAATCTTGATTTTACGATTTTATCGCACAATGTGTGAATATTCTTTGGGTATTTCATGGAAACATATTTCATGCTTCTAAGGCAGATAAACTGTCGGTCAAAATCATTAGGTTTTTCTCTGGAACTGAAAGATCGTCAATTGCTTTGCAGATTGTGAGAGCTTCACCCGTAAATATAGAATTAATAGGATGGATCCGGAACACGAATGAGTTCCGATTACCAACGCCAGTAATTGAAATAACATTCTGTGACTTGGTAGCATTTGTAGCAGTAATAAAAGAATATTGGGAATTATTATTGATGGATTCTTTAACCCCTTCATGCAACGAACAGAAATATTGCGTCGTTTAAAATGAATCCCCGCTACTTCCACGTCTCGTTACATTTCGCGATTATTTTTTTGTAATTCTAACTATTGCTAACAGATGGCGCAAATAGTCCTACTTTCTTCATGTTTTCGTGGTGAGATTTCTCGCCTTGAATGGAAAGCATAATCATTTTGTCTGAGATTCGAAAAAATATATCTAACAAAGAAGAAGTTGAAAAGCTCTTCGATACCACTGCGCGACACGGATTTTTTGTCAATGATATTCCAGTGATTTTAGGATAAATTCGTGGTGTTGATTCCAAATCTTTTATTCTTTTCGTCAGATTGGCTGTAATTTTTGAGATAAAGTAAAAATTAAATTTTAATAGTTTTATGTATGCACTACTCAATTCGTATTGAAACTGCCAAATATATAAATCAATACTAAAATTAAATCAATGCATTAAATCAACTTAATTCTAAACAGTAATCATATAAATCAGAAGATAAATCTATATAGAAATCACATAAAACCTGTGTTGAATGTATCCTAAAGAATAAACTTCAAAACAATATTAATGAATTAAATAAAAAAATAAATTTCAACAAATAAACTAGATGGATCTGAATGGTATAGTAAAAATACATGATGATATTGCATTAAGTTCAAGAAATTGAAAATTAAATAAGTTCATGGTTAATAAGTTCATCAATTAATTCATGGAAAAGCTTTTATATCATTTCCTTTTACGTACAATGGAAAATTCACGCTGGAGTATTTAGCAGTAATCTGTCACCATATGTGTATCCAACCTCCATTAATATCTTTGTTCCATTACTTTAATATCCTGGTAGCCGAAATCTTTTCTTAAAGTTGTTTTAATTTCTGTTACTTTATGTATTATGTCTGTATCTTACGTTCTGAACTAATAATATATTCTACGTTGTGAACTAATAAGTTTCGGAGATTAGTTTTTCAATTGTTACCTTAAACAAAGAAAGTAATGTAAATTTGATATTTTTTAGACCTAAATATCATTTTACTGTACATATACATTCACCTGTTGCATTTTATCAACTAAATAATGTATAAAGATTATGGCGTGGATTAAGAACTAAAAATTGCAGTAATTTCACATATTTTTGACAACTCTGAAAGGAATCTGTGACAGGAAGTTACAGAAGATAAAATAAAATTTATTTCTCTTAAGAAGTTGAGTACTTATTGCTATAATAAAGAGAAATTTTAAAATTAACAAAAAACAGTCTGATTTCGACAGTTTTTTTGGACCTCCCTTTACTTAATCCCTCTCACTTTGGTTTCCCTTTAATTTCTATGAATTTTTGTTTTCTCATATATGAAGTGAAAGTATTGTAATCATCAAAGAATTTAACCTGGAGATTTTCATTAATCTTCAGTGTCTGAAAAAAAAGTCATCTCTGGAATTATGTCTCTCTGTCTGTTGGTTGGTTGGTGTGTGAACTCAATAACTCTTAAATTAAACAAGGTAGAAAAATGGTATTTGGCCTTGTAATATTCGTAACGAATAAAAAAATATATATTTGTAGAATTATTAAAATATTTAAAAAAAGAAATTAATTAGATAAAAAAATCTTTTGGTCATAAAAGAAATTAATTTTAAAATATCGTTTGGCTGAAAAAGAAATTAATTAAAAATATCTTTTGGCATTAATTCTTTTCTAAAGGTTATTAAAATAGTTTGGCAACGATATATTGTCTTTTGCTAACGTTGCATAACAACGGAGAATAATAAGTGAATTGAACATGGAATTTGATGTTAGAAGTGAGTGATGTAAGTGTATGTTTTACATGTTTGTGCTGTGGAAGACGTCCAATAAATATATTATTTTTCATAAAGAAGGCTCACGATTATTCATGCTACGTTGAAATACATCACAGCCTTTACGCAAAAATTGTAGACATCTATGAAAATTTGGATGAAATCCGTCCACGAAAAGTCTATCTGCCCGTCCGTGTGCATGTGAAGTAGGTTACTCTAAAATTCAGTGAGCCAAATGGATTTGGTGTATGGTTTTACGGCTAGAATTGTTTATTTAATCCAAATTTCGGACCATATCCTTCAGCGGGTTGACTGTCTGTCGGTCCGTCTATTTGTGAGCTTACAAATGCGATAACTTGAAAACGCCACTAGTTAGATAAATGAGATTCGGTATATTGTGTAGTCACCAAAACTATAGATGTTTATTCAATTTAGGATTCAAAATTGTAGATCTTTATCCAATTTTGGATCTAGTCGGTCGAAAAGATAGTGTTCAAAATGCATATTCGGTTTCCGCACTTTCCTACGAAACGCAAAAAGCGCCACCTGGTGCAATTAAAGAAAAAAGTCGGGAGAAAAATAATCTCTGCGGTTTGGGTTCGGAACCCTTGCTTTTTCTGATGATCATCAACTGTCTTTCGCATGGTCGGGTAAAATATAAGTAGGGATTGCAATCCGGCACCAATTTCAATCCGGTCGGATTGGACACATCAAAACTATTTTGCCTTTTCATTCCAAAATCAACTGTATAAAAGATGATAAAGTGAGTGTATTACAAAGTTTATAAAAAAAAGCGTTAATTTCTTATGAAATCAGCTTTATTGACAGTTATAATGAATCAACATTTACGTATGAATCAACAATAAAAACTTAGTACAGTGTAACTAGTTTTGTTTATTAGTAAATTGTTTATTAGTTTATTAGTATATTACAGTGTAAATTGTAATTGTTATATTAGTTTAGTAATAATTTGATAATGACGGGCGGTTAAGTTCAGTCTCACTTACTAGATTTTACAAATGACATCAATGATAACTTGTAATGTAACTTATATTATGTAAGTAACTTATATTAAATCTAACTAAATCAAGCTTATCAACTGAGATCACAATAATTAGGTATTTTAGACAAGCCAAGCAGTCTCATTCTTATAATTATGACAGTCATCATGAATCTGTTAAATCAATGGCACAATTAAACAATAACGAGTTTAAAACTTTTTTTTTAATATACTTACTTTAAATTATTATTTTAAGTAAAACAATTAAAAAAACTCACTTTGGTTTTGAAAAAAATATCGTAGGAAACAAAAAGTGTTAATTGTGTCATCTGTCAATCGACTTCTTACAGAGCTACAAATATAACCAGCGGCCTAGAATTTACCGGATCCGGTGATCGGATCCGGTAGACGTCTAATGATGCCGGATCCGGTTTTCCGGATTGCAATCTCTAAATACAAGGATATTATAATCAAACATCTATGGCTCCAAACGAAGCAGAATTTCGCCAGAATGTAGTACAAGTGATGAGCTCTGTGAAAACCGAAGGAAAACTGGTTTAAAAACGGCATTTTGAACAAAAATAGATTTTATGCTGAGAATAAAATTTCGGTAGTGTTTTTAGCTAAACTAGAAAAAACTCTAAATTTGTCTTCAGGAATTAAAAAAATTAGGAAAGTCCCCTGGAGTCACCTTAAATAATGGCGCTGGCGATTGAAAAATTTAAATTTGCCCCACTTTTGATGAATTTTTTTTTTCTTTTCCCTTTTCCTTATTTTCCCAGAGAGCATTCGTTGCACTATCTCCTCATAAAATTCTGCTTCTTTTGGAGCCATAGAACCTCTGGGGGCTTCTGAGTAGGATCATTTTTATTGTAACATTGCTGCATTTTGTAAATTCTTAGCTATTCGAACCTTCCATCAATGTTGAGAGCCAGGATAGGTTGAGTTTGAAGGAATTGTTTCTAATAAAAATCTTTATTCCTTTTTCTTTGCTTTCTTTCCTGTATTATTCCCTCCCTCTCCGCTCTCTGAACCATCTATTTCTTAATTGCGTTTTCCGTTAAAAAAGTTAGAAATAAAACATAAGAAATGCGCAGTTCGGATCCGCGCCGTCGATTTTTCGTGAAAGCATCGGGATAAATTCTTGAAACAAATGTTTCGTATTAATATGTAATTTAATTATCAATCTCTTTAATACAATATTTACACAGAGTACTATAATGGTTGCAGAATATATAAATCAAAATCTACCCTTGCTACATGCGATAAACTTGTGATTTATCTATTCTACTACTTTGTGTAAATATTGTATTAAAGAGATTGATAATTAAATTACATATTAGTACACTTGTTTGATGAATTTAATCCCGACGTTTCCACTAAAAATCTACGGCTCGGACCAGAACTGCACCTTTCTTATGTTTAATTTAAAGCAGTTTTTGATGGCGCCATCTGTTGACAGTATATAGAACTACATTTCGCGTATGCGCAGTAAAACACTATTTACTACAAATGCTCATATTTCCCATAATATTCAAATTTTAATACAATGTTTCTTTCACGTATTGTCAAGTATTCTGTAACTTTCGAACAATTCGAAAGAAAACTCAGCATGTTATAATAAAAAAACATGCGGAGTTTGAAATCTTCAATTTAATACCGATTTTTACTTATATTCTGATAAATATTTTTATTGTCTCACTTTGGGTCTTACTAATGCTCCTCAAGGTCTTTAAAATGACACCAGAATCAACCTCCTAGCTAAACGCGTTTCCACACTACACTTATTTATAACCTTACATAAAGCTAATTCACAACAATCACGCGTATGCGCCTACACTGGTACGATGACGTCACAGGCAAAACAAATACTGTGCGACAAACTCTTACAGATATTATCTATCCGTTGTGGGGTCAACTATTCTTTTCGCATCATTAGTCTCGTAGTTATTAGCGATTCAAATCTGACGGTATTTTGCCACGCAAGAAAGTTCGACCGACTATCACTGTAACGAGCGGAAAAACATTTTCACGTCAAAAGTTGGTGTTTCACGAGAAAGGTATATATATATTGAGTCAATATATATATATATATATATTGAGAAGGCGCTCTATTAATATCGAACGTTCAAACTGCAGTCAGGAAAATTTTTTTGTAGGCACGGAAAAGAATAATTCGAATCCATTTATTAAAAACACATATTTCTTTAAAACCATGATGATAATCTGTGCCACCTAGGCATACACACAGACAAACATACTGTCAATACATAAACTGACTTACGCTAACTTGTTTCGTAGAGAAAGAGAGAATTTGCATAAACTGCTATCGTTCGCCATTTCTTGCATCCAACATTTTTACTGAACATTTATTTGTGGTTTGATTTTAAATTATAATTATAAGTAAACATATGATATAATTCGTATTTATTTGAACTTTTACTAGTGTACTAAAAAGTAGAAAGTTTATTATAATTATTTTCTACTATTTTATTTTAACTTATAATTCATTATAATTGCTAGGGAACCTTGAAAACATTTTTTTTTCTCAAATACGAACTCATATATATATATATATATGATACTATACTAGCTGTAGCTAGTATACTAGCTAGCTAGCTGTATGGCCCGGCGTTGCACGGGCTAAATCGAATAATACCTGAGGTCACGTGACACATGCCTAATGTGTGTTATAATATTGTTGAAGTGTGTTTGTATTAGTGTTTTCACCTCCTGCTTCAGCTGGGTGTAGATGAGAGGTCCTGTGATAAATTTGGCCATGAATTCTGAAGCAATACGCTCCTCTCCCTGTAGACGGTACAATCTGTGCACCCATTGAATCACTGGTACGACCTTATGTTATTTTTTGAAATGCACTGATAATTCATCGGAGCCATCCATCAATCCTTTCATTTCCACTGGATAAACTGAAGCCTGCTCAATTAATTCTATTTCCATTATGACAACTAGCTAGTAGCTAGTATATGTATAATATAGTATTTAATACAAAATTTATTAGTTAATTATTAACTGAAAAATAAGATAAATATTCTGAAAATATTCAAACAGTGTATTGTCGTCAAGAGTACACAAGTGTATAAATTTCAAAATTTTAGGCACGAGAAAGTGAGTAAAAAGATCGAATACGAAATTATATTTTTACAAACATGAAACAAGTCAAATTAAATACAAGTGTGCAAAAACTGTGTGCCATTTTCAATAAAAAGTAAGTAAGCGTTCTGCATTAGGATTTTATTTTGAAACAAAATTTGAGTCGCTCTGAAACGTGGAGTTGCCTTTCAACACTTTGAAACGAATGATAAGAACAACTTTATGTTGTAAAAGTAGCTGCTACTTCTTTGAACATATTCACAATAATAATTCCCCGTCGGTACTTTCTATTACCAATTTATTTAGTTGGTTTGTCCTTGCAAATTTTGTAACGATTTCTTTTCTTCTCAGGATCTCTTCATCCTGGGATCTGGACTGCGGAGATCCACTGTGTGAGTAAACGGTCCAGAATGACACGTCCAAGCAGAGGGAGGATGCTACCTAGAAGATGATAATTGGTTATGCCATTCTTCAAGCTGTGGTCCAATCTGTATTTCAATTCATTCGTTCTTTACTTCCAATGTGTCAAATTAATTCTCGGACTCTTCTTTCCTTTACCTCGAGCAAAATAGAACCACCATTCCTCTGAAGAAATGTTCAGACTGTCCAAGGACCTCAAAACTCACGCAAAATGTGTCACAATCATTTCTCACTGTAGAACAGTAATGTGTCTATAGCAGACTGAATTTTGTTCCAATCCACATTTGGGTTAATGTTGTTTTATTAGTTTATACCGATTTATGGGTCTAAAAATAACTCTCTTTTATTTGGAGATGAACTGACTGTTCTGTACAGAACTCCTTAATTCGTCTCTACAGGACAGAACTATTTAACAAAGAAGAATACTGCAGAGATACATTAAGACTAGTAAGAAAACTGCCAAAGAAACATTTTTTTGCTATTGGATGTCAGTTATCGATACTTGTATTCTGCTGTTTTAAAATGCGCGTTACATGGTCATTATTTATTGACCAATAATTAAAATAATTTTTTCCTCCCGCAAAAGAAAAGGGAGGCGTTTTGATAGCCACACAGGCTTCGGAGTACCGGCATCTCTCGCATCTGGACGTTCACCATTAAAATTATGAGCCAGATGCGACAGCTGCTTGGTCAGTTGTGTATTGTTGTCTTTTATTCACATGGAATAACTAGGGCATTAGTGATACAACATTCTTTTCACACGTTTTCTATTCTTAAATGCGCGTTACATGGTCATTATTTATAAACAAATAATCAAAATAATTGTGTCCTCCCGCAAAAGAAAATAGATGGGGTTTTGATGCAATCTTGCTGAATAAATGTCACGCTTCTTTATAATCATATTCAAATTCAAGCCTCTTATTTAAATGTATTTGTATCTACTAACTAGATCGTGTATATATATGTGTATATTACTTTTATTGTCTTTGTGCTGTGTGTACGCTAGATGTCTGTATGTATCTCTAAATGAGATTGGTGATTGATATAATAAATTTTTTCTTATTTATCCTTTGTCTGTCTTCTTGCTCTGCTGTTTTCTGCTGAAATAGTTCTAGCTTCTGCATTTTATAATTTCAAATCCGACTTCTTCGAAATGAAATATATTTGCTTTGATAGCCTCACAGGCTTCGGAGTACCGGCATCTCTCGCATCCGGACCATGACCATGAGAATTATGAGCCGGATGCGACAACTGCTTGGGCAGTAGGTGCTTTCTCATTTGTAGTCTTTTATTACGATGGAAAGCCGAGGGAAGTAATGATGCAACTTTTTTTCCCACGCGTATTGTGTTTCTAAATGTGCTTTTACATGGTAATTAATTACACTGGTTAACGCTGATTTTTTGCCAATGATATTCCAATTATTTTAGGCTAATTTCGTAGCGCTGATTCTGCATCCGGATTTTAGATATATGCTTCCAATTACAAAGTTTCATCAAATAAAGTAAGAATTTTTTTGAAAACACTTTAGCTTCTGTGGAAGTTGAAAATAAAAAGTTAAGAAAATTTAATTTTTAACTCTCCCATAGAGCAAAAGTGTCAATGAGTGAAATGATTCTCTTACACTCATCTCTGCATGCACAAAGTTTCACAAAGTTTCTGTCTGCAAAACTTATATGTAATTTTAGATATGTTAATTTTGAGATATGTTAATTGTGTTGAGATATGTTAATTTTTAAATTCCAGGAGCTACTCACAAATTTATATGGAGATGTTTATTGCAGAAATGCAAATTTATTCAACACAGAATAAGAGAGGAATGTAAATATTTGTCAAGTAGTATATCAGCGAATCATCACGGATTAAAAATAAATTGCTAGTGACACATACTGTTACTCAGTTTCATTTGCAGATAGTTGCAACTATCGACTTGATAAAGATTGGGAGGGCAATTTGAGAAGATGAAAATTTAAGGTATAACAGGAAAATAACCTAATATTAAACCAGAATACTGAATTATTTGCTTTTCGCGTTGTGCGTATTATTAAGCTTTACCTAAAAGCAGAGGCTACTCGTCTTTTAGGTCTGAAGGTTGCAGAACTCACTAAAATTATTTTAAAAATTCGCATTTTTGTTTTTATTCTTATTTGCTTACTTCTCCACTCTGAGAGTTCGATTATTAACGTAAAAAGACAAAAACGAGAAAAGAAGACAGAAAATGAATGAAAAAATAAGACAGACACAGGATTGAGCTGCACACCAAATACTTCTGGAAAGCACTAAAATTAGCTCATTGCGCGCAACTAAGTGACATAATGGACGAAGGCGAGTAGTTATTCTTTCTGTCTTAGAACCTAGCCGAAATTGGATTTTCGGATGCTCCTTTTTTGCGCTAAAAACCAAATAATGTTCTTTTTTCCCCTTTTCAATATCACCCATGGTTCGCCTTCGCGTTCTTGTGCTTTTTTTTTTCATTGGCTGTTTTTAGGTTTCAGATTCACTTTCATGTTGCCTCAACGGGAACTTGGATGGTTCCTACATATTCGATTTCTCTTATTAAAAAGGAACTCACCGTAAAGAAAGACTGTAGTTATCTAAAATTCAATTCAGATAATTCCCAGATAGCAATTTTAGTTTGCAGCAAATTTGCAACAGACTTGCACTGCAAATCTGCAAGCTTTCTGCAAATTTGTCACGACAAGTGTGCAAGTGTGAAACAAGCTTGCAGCAAGTTAACGCAAGCCTCGAAGTCACCATAGGGCGAACTTGCAGCAAGCTTGCATTGCAAACTATAGCAAAAACAGAGTACGAACACAACCCAGGATAGAACTCGCGACCTAGCGCTCGGGAAGCGGACGCTCTAACCATTCGGCCAGTTAAACTCTGAGAGGAGAAGATAGATTTCGCTAATACATCGTTCGATTCGCATACGATTTATTTTAAACTATTTTCTTGATTTCGTTAATTTTTTGAGTTGCGAATATGATTTGAAGTCAAAGAGAGAGCGATTTTCGCTAATAACTACGTTTTGTTAGTAGAATAAATTATGAAATTAGAGTTCAAAAGTAATTACTTTAAAATGGGACAAAATGTATAAGTTTATTTTTCAACTGACTGTTTTTTCGGTTTAATTTTGATTATAAACGCTAAAATTTCAACATTCAGAAAAAGGCGATATAGTTTTTTTTAAAGTGCGAATGCTATATTTAGTAAAAAGATGGAAAATGTTTCAAATTTTTTTAATGAAAAAAATAGTTTTTTTACAAATTATCATTGATTTATAGAATTAATAAAAAGAAGGACGGTCTAGGAGATGCTATTAAAAATCGGATGTTTTTTTAAAACAGAGACAAAGATAATTATCTCTTTGTGCTATCTTTGCATCACGCTTGTTTTGCAAATTTGCTGCAAGCTTGCAATGCAAGCGAGGTGGCGCTATTTGTCACGGCGAAATTGTAGCAAATGGGTTTTGCAAGAGAGGGTGGCGCTAGTTGTCACGGTGAACTTGCCACAAGTTCGCTTCGAGTTTGACGCGTCAAATTTGCTATGACAAGGCAATATCAAGTCAAAATCAAACTTGCTGCAAACTTACGTGCTATCTGGGTTACAACTACAAGTTTGAACTATGTGAAGGTAAAGCCATTTTTGAAAAATTGTATTCTAGTAATATTTTTATAGCACTGCTTGTTTCTGGGAAGATGAGCTTTACTGCTGATAAGTCACCGTGATTTTTTTTTTTTTTTGAAGATTCACAAGATGAACAATTTTTGTAAATATTTCCATTAATGTATTATTTGACTAGTTTGTAGATTTAGGAAGAGTTAACAAATACATTGCTACTTCCTGATTCCGCCCTTTAAATATTTTTTTAAAAATATGCATATTATCCCTAAAATGTATGTCGAAAGACTGGTTCAAACAGCAGTGAGAGGTGTGGGAAAGTGGTCTAAGTCAACAACTTTGTCTTCTTATATATCTGCAAATTTTGCAGAAAGAAGAGTGTAACTTTGTAAGCGAATAGATGAATGTAAAAGAAACATTTTACTAATTGACAGTTTTTCTCTATGAGGGCCGTATAAAAATTTAATTTTTGTAATCAAGGTATTTTCATACAAATTCTTAATATACTTGATGAAACTTTGTAATTGAAAGTATATGTTTAAAAATCAATATTTAAGGAAATAAACGCTTGTTCCATCTTTAGGGGACACCCTGTATATGCTATGTCATTTTTCATAACGTTAGATGTAGGGTTGTCGTAATTTCCAGGTACTGATGCAGGACGTCTAAGTTCTAAATACATCCCAGATAGCAATTTTAGTTTGCAGCAAGCTTGCCACAAATTTGTCATGACAAGAGTGCAAGTTTGCCACAAATTTGTCATGACAAGTGTGCAAGCTTGCAGTAAACTTGCAGCAAGTTAACGAAAGCTCCGAAGTCACCATGAAACGAACTTGCAGCAAACTTGCCGTGCACACTTACAGCAAATTAAAGCAAAAAGAGAGTACGAAACACAACCCAGGATAGAACTCGCGACCTCCCGGTTCCGAAGCGGGGACGCTAACCGTTGAGCCAGCTGAACTCTGAGAGGAGAGGATAGATTTCGCTAAAACATCGTTCGATGCGATTCGTATACGATTTATTTTAAACTATTTTCTGGTTTTCATTAATTTTTTGAGTTGAGAATACGATTTGAAGTCAAAGAGAGAGCGATTTTCGCTAATAACTACGTTTTGCTAGTAGAATAAATTATGAAATTAGAGTTCAAAAGTAATTACTTTAAAATGGGACAAAATGTGTAGTTATTATTTTTCAACAAACACCGACTGTTTTTTAGATTTAATTTTGTTTATAAACGTTAAAATTTCAAAAAAAAATAAAAAAAGAAAAAGGCGATATAGTTTTCTTTAAAGTGAGAGTGATATATTTAGTAAAAAGATGGAAAATGCTTCAAC
>BGPR01023403.1:0-24254 GCA_013235015.1 Araneus ventricosus | reverse complement strand
TACCAGAATAGACCCATTGCTCTTCGAAGCGGCATCTTCAGGTTTTTCTTCAGATGCTGAAACTCTTCGATATCTACTAACTGTGACTCTCGGATACTAGGGGATGACAGCCTTTGCCGCTATAGATCCCAAACAAAACCTACTTTCAAACTTCGTCGTACCTTTCTTCTCCAACCGTGACCGATTAAGACAAAAATTTGATACAGATGTACAATTTTAGTTCAAGACCACATATCAAATTAAATTTATCTAGCTCGTTGCGTTTCTGAGTTATCGCATTCAGGCGTGGCGTTAGAGACCGCCCAACGGCAGGGTCTCCCTGAAAAGGGGGCACCACCTGTTGTACAAAGAAAGAGGCGTAATGATGACCCTCTCAAATTTTCGACAGATCTTTTTTATCTACTAGTTGAATAGACAATTGCATGAGCGGGGTACATAAATTTGCTCCGACAGGGGGGAGGGACACAGAATCCTAGGCACATGGGGGTCCTGGGACTCCAGGAACCCCCACTTACTCCACCTCTGATAGTGTTCAATATGCTAAGATAGACAATATTATATAATTATTTATATAATTATATTTCCATAAAACGCAACAAATTAATTTCTTTACATCCCAAGTAGAGCATTATATTGTGTAACATTGTAAAATATGTAAAAGCAATATTATATAATATTGTTTTACAATATAAAATATAAACTTTTTGTTATATTGTTCAAAACTGAGTCCAGTGTTTTAGAATATTGAGTCCATATTGTCCAATATAGTTCAAGGCAGTTTCCCTATTATACAATTTGTTTAGCAAAATTATAAATATTCCCAATATTACTATTAAACTGTGGAAAAAATGAATTAAAATCTTTGTTTCCATGCCGCACCCTTTGAATATTCTTTATTCGATATTTGTTAATTTTCCTTACACCTCAGGTTCAAAATGGGAACATGCTGCTTAGCTAATCTATTAGGCTAGCGAGACATTGAATGGTCCTATCTATAGAACATGCCAAAATTATTCTCATTAGGCAAAAATATAGAGTTACAAAGAGCAACTAGCGTTTTACAGATAAACCTAGTAGACCTTTCTTAATATTGATATTTTAACAAAATTAAATCCAGAAAAACGGTCAGTGTTTTTGAAAAATTGATAACTTCCTCAATGTCTCATATATTTAAAAGTAATTACTTTTGACACTTATTTCCATAATTTATTCCCAAAGCAAATCTTAGTTACAAACGAAAATTGTTGCCTCTTTCACCTCAAATTATATTATCATCTCGAAACTTTCTCGTCAAATTTTATTAAAGTATTCATTGTTTAACGGAGTACAATATTCAGGGTGTACACAAATGAAATGACTCATTTCAAAAATTAAGAAAAATAACTAAAAATGTTGGAACTACGTTGTTTAAAAAAAATAATAGCACATCTCAAAACGTTTTTCTTTTCTTTCAGATAGGTAACGCGGTATTACGTCGTTCTAAATTTGTCACAGCGAGAAAATTCCGTACGCAATGGCTACCGATCAGCAGAAGCCGATGAGTGTTTTCTGGTTTGTTTTTTTAGTTTTTTTTGAATATTACGAAAACTCTTCAGTTTTCACGCTACATGCGAATTAACAAATTAAAGAGCGAAAAATTCCCTACAAATACATGCTTTTATTTTTCTTCCAGTTTTAATATTTTCTCAGATAATGGCTCCAAACAAATTTTTTATTTCCAGCAATTCACGACCCCCTAGACCACCGAAATAACATGTTACCTATTTGAAAAAAAAAAAAAAACTTTTTTGAGATGCGCTCTCATTTAAAAAAGCCGTAGTTCCAAAATTTTTAGTTTTTTTTTTAAAATTTTTATTAATTTTTGAAATGAGTCACTTCATTTGTGTACACCCTGTATCGTTCCTGAAAAGTCATGGTTTAATTAACTTTTTTTTTATCAATGATTTTTTGACGTAGACTTGCCAACTCTCTCCATAGTGGTCTAATGATGTGTCGGAAAAGAAAAAAATTATGACGCTTTTCGTGGTATTTTTAAACGCTTATAGCTCCGCAACCAAATAACATAGAGAGTTGATTTTAGTTTCATTTAACAGAGAAAGGTAAACACTGAAGATTGCAAAAAATGATTTTAAAATTTGTAATTACAGTTTAGTCACAGTGGAGTTGCAAGGTTGGTGAACATAACGAAGAATTTTACATATATAGAGTCACATAGTCACACTAGACTAATAGTCACTATAGACTATAGAGTTAATTGTCACATAGAGCTACTTTAGTCACAGATAGTCAAAGTTGAGTAAGGTGAGTAAGTCTACGCCCCTCAATCCCAGCGGCCGTTCCGCAGAGATAGCCCCGTCGAATTTTTTTATATAAAATAAGTCAAACCACCCGGTTTTATCCGACTAGTGCAGTAAAATCGGTACACATGTTAACTTTACAGGAAATTAGGAAAACTAGATTTTCAAAGGAAAGGAAGCAGACATTTTTATTTCGTATGCCAATTTTAGAATATTAGTTGCAAAATTCACATGTAAAGCAGTTGTCTTCCTCTGCTCGACTGCAACTTTCGTAGGCCCAGCTAAGACAGTTTCTATATTGGATTAACCTTTCTCATTTATTTAAATCAGAAAATACATCATTAAAATATAAACAATCAACATATGATGTGTTTTTATCGACTTTATCGGAGAAATCATCATTACTGACTGTCCCAATCTTACGCCAGTTGGAGTACCCGGTTTTACCCCGAGTGCAGAGGTTACAAAAAACGAAATAGAACCGCGCAAATATTGGACTAAATTCTTTATTGTTTGATAGGGTATAAATCCTTAGTAAACGTATAATAAGCTGTACTAAATATAGTTTTTATAACTGTAATGATTATTAAGTAAGGGTAGTTTAAAAACAAAAGAACATTAGAGAGTTGACATCTTAAAACAAATAGACATTCATAGTGAATTCAACAGAAACACTATGGGCGTAATTTCTTCTAGACTAGTGGAGTGTATTTCAGAATCTGTCCACTAGACAGGATAACTAATAGGGCCAGAATCTCAGGTACCCGGTTTCACCCCACTATCGGGTTTTACACCACGCTCCCCTGCATGTGCCAAATATCATCAAGATTTGACAAAAACTAAAAGAAACACACATTTTGTTTTATATGCTTTATGTGCGGATTTGTTAATTTTACGTACCTTGAGTTTTGAACTGGGAAATAAAAAAAGAATTCGGCTCGATACAAAGTATGCATCCTCACATCTTATTTTGAATAATCTTTTTAATTATAATTTACTAAATACAAAATAGTAATAGATGTTCAAGGCTTAACCGAAAAAATTGTTATCCCAAAACGGTCCCCCTTCCCTTTAGTGCAGTTAACCGAGGTTGTACTGTATGTACAATTTTATTAGCTCAAAAACGATTTTTGTAGAGTGTGTTATTTTAAAACATGCATATCATGGGTCAATCCAGGCGAAAATTGGGGCCGTTTTCCGGCCCCTTGACAAAATTCCACTTCATGAAAATAGCCCATTCACAAAATTCAAATTCATGTAAAATATAGAAACATGACTGCTAAAATTGAAGGTTTTACATGATAAAAATTTTTTTTACTCAAATATTTTTATTTTTCACAAATTTTTTTTTGTTTTACAAAAATAATTTTTTTGACACAAATATTTTTTTCACAAAAATGAGCCCTCCCCAAAAAAAACCTGTATCGACCCCCTGCATATGCAATTCACACATTTTCGGAAATGACAGATTAGGTCGCCATATTCGATTTCGTTTTCTCGCTTCTCGAACAATATTATTTACAGGCGAGAATTTTTGTCATGTTACTTACAGGAACACTGAAATATGTAGGAAGAAATGAAGCAACAAGAAAGGATGAAAATAATCATTCCCGTTTGCCTCATGTGGCCAAATACAGTTTGGGAAGAAACGGTCAACTTCCTTCAGCAATATTTTGTGAATTGGATTTGGTGTTAAAGACACAATATACCAATGGCATATTTAATTATAAGGTTTAATATGCAATATAAGATAAATGAGTTCAGTTCGTATGTTTCCAAATTTTTTTTCTAAAATAAAGTAAAATTTATTTATTTATTATTATATTTATAACATCTATTTTACTTATAACTCTAATAATAATAAAATGTTTCCAAAAAATGAATAAATAAATAATCCATTATTTAATTATTTGTATTCAATAAAAATAAATAAATAATGCATTCCCTGAGTTTTAAAACCTGACTTCTAATTTTGGACAAGAAAAATGACAAATCGGACAAGTAAAGTGGGACGGAGGGAGTATATCGACATTTAATTAAAATCACAAAACGTTTGTAAAAAGACTTGCTGCTTAATAGCATGTTAATTCACGTATTTGAGTACTGCGAAGTTTAAAAAATAAGTAAAAATATTCTTTTTAATTGATTTTCAAAAATCAAATTCTTTTTTCATTTATTCGAGCTTAAAAACTATAAAGGCAGCCGCGGTGGCCAAGTGGTCATTTCTTGGCTTCGAGGCCGGAAGGTTCCAGGCTCGAAACCCGATTCCACTGAAGATCCGCAGTGTATGCAGCCAGTAGATGCATGCGAAATCTTATGTAGTGGGGGGCAAAACGTCCTCCTGTTGGTGCGGTGCGGGATTTTGGAGAGAGGGAGGGCAGATGAGGTGTCCTCGTCATCCGACCGTGGTTCAAAATTACGAAGTCCGTCCCAAAATAGCCCTCGTGTTTCTTCGAAACTGAACCTTAATATAACTAAACTGAAGCTATAAAACAATAGCCAATAACAACATGGCAAACAATGAGAACGGTGTGAGAATTAGAGTGATATCAAGAATTGTTGTAAACTTATGTAAATAATTCTTTTAAAATTTCCGAACGTTAGAGAAAAATATAGCGGAAATGAAATTAGTACGAATGAGAAGATAATTTGAATGAAAATATATGAAATATTTTGACATTTATATTCTGTTTTTCAATATTCACTTCGCCAAAAATTATCGTAAGAATCGATTTTTACAAAGACATTTCAATTTAAATTAAATGAAAATATATGAAATATTTTGCCATTTATATTCTGTTTTTCAATACTCATTTCGGCACAAATTATCGTACAAATCGATGTTGACAAAGTCATTTAAAATTTAAAAAAAAATAATCCAAGTTATTGCCTCATTTCATCATAGGAAGAATGCATCCGTGACAGTTTGGCTCAAAGTCCAATTATATTTCTGTAGGTCTTCAGCGTATGCATGTTTCATTTTATTATTCTTACAGATTATTTCTGTGTACAGTAGGGTGGATCGCTCTTCTATGGAGAAAAAAAAAATATTATTCATCAAAACCTACCTATGCGGAAAAGATGTTCTATGGTGTGGAAATTAAGAGAAAAATAATAAAAAAATTAAATTAAAAATTTAATACTGCCGCAAGGGGGTTGAATTTTCGAAAAAAATGGAAAAATACTGAATTTTGATTATACGATTTAAAAAAATATATTATTATTAATCAAAGCCTACTTATGCGGAAAAGATGTTCTATGGTATGGAGATTAAGAGAAAAATAATAAAAAAAATTAAATGCTAAATTTAATTTTACCGAAAGGGGGTTGAATTTTCAAAAAAAAATGGAAAATACTTAATTTTGATTATTGATTATACGACTTTAGATTCGAAATAATTGTTTTTTTTTGCAATATAAATAACCAATAGTGATGATTAATGAGTAGTGAGTACTAAGTAGTGAGTAGTATAATTTACATTGCAACATTTTATGACTCAGCTCCCCCTCCCCACACCGTCAAATCAGTCCGGTTAAATAACTATAGCATTAGGCAATGACTCTGCATGCTTTCAGAATTCTTCGAAGGGCTAATTCCCTTACGTCAGCTAGCATTGATATCAGGACATTTTCTGGATGGCCAAAAAATCAGTTTCTTTTAATAACAGGGTCTATGACATCCTTCAAATCATTCGAGAAATAATGTGATAGAACGATTGATTGATGCAAATGCTGTGCCTTATAGATTAATTATGGTTTCGTTTTGATCTTGAACCACATAGACGCACAGACTTTTACGTTGAATGTCGTTAATGTCAATAAACTCTCGGATGAATTTTCGTGAGCTATATTGAACCTGAGTATTCTGTCCGCGATTCTAAGCCACCTTGAGTGGCAAACTTTTCCAGGATTTATCTTCGACAGACTTTCGCTACAATGTCAGCAGTTTATGACTTCATAAATTTCCATTAAGTACAGTTGATCAGTGCTTAAGTTTTTCTTGTTAGTCACTTCACATAGCGTGTATTCTATTGGCGTGGATGAAACTACAGATAGCTTCTCTCATCCGGTCAACGATTTTCTTATTTCGCCAGTCAGGCTTTTGGGCCCAGTTGTGGTTCTATCCACGTGCGCGAAAAGATGACGTAGTGGAAGCTCGTTGGCGTGTAACTGGCATGCAAACCATTGTAGTGGACGATTCAGGATAAGTTCCATGTTACGTATAATACCTCCTTTGACACCTGTGTTGACAGATGTTCCGTCGCAACCAACTTTGTTACATCTATGTTATTGTCAACGCATGACAAAAAAACTATATATGTTATTTCCAATAATTTGCGCTCTCCCGAAATTTACAGACACGTGGCCGATGTACTCAGAGCCAGGTTCTTTTACCAAGCTTATGTGTTCTTCTATTATGACTTTTCATCTGTTGTCTTCCATCGACAGAGTCATGTCTTTTCGCTCATCGAAGTATAAACCAAACTGGTCATGGTCATAATCTTTTATGACCTGAGACAATAAAGTGGTTCTTGCCTTTGCTCTCCCACGCAGAATTTTATTTTTGTCAACAACTTTCAAAACATTGCTTTCTGAGACAATGCCCACATCTTGAAGAGCAGCTGACACGATGACAGCGCCTGCTCTGTCGGAAATACCAAATCGGTCCAATGTTCTAACTGCAGCTAAAACTTTTGTCACTACAGGTGTGACTGTGGGGAAGATTCCATGAAGACTTCCCACTTATGGACTAGACTTTCCACTTCCGACTTATGGAGGAGTGGGAGGATAAAGCAGGAGACAGAAAAAAGATGGGATTGCCTACTACTCTAGTTGTTTCAGTTGTTGCTGACGTAAGGGAATTAGCCCTTCGAAGAATTCTGAAAGCATGCAAAGTCATTGCCTAATGCTCTAGTTATTTAACCGGACTGATTTGACGGTGTGGAGAGGGAGAGCTGAGTCATAAAATGTTGCAATGTACATTATACTACTTGCTACTTAGTACTCACTACTCATTAATCATCACTTTTGGTTATTTATATTGCAAAAAAACACAATTATTTCGTATCTAAAATCGTATAATCAATAATCAAAATTAAGTATTTTCCATTTTTTTTTTGAAAATTCAACCCCCTTTCGGTAAAATCAAATTTAGCATTTAATTTTTTTTATTATTTTTCTCTTAATCTCCATACCATAGAACATCTTTTCAGCATAAGTAGGCTTTGATTAATAATAATATATTTTTTTAAATCGTATAATCAAAATTCAGTATTTTTCCATTTTTTTCGAAAATTCAACCCCCTTGCGGCAGTATTAAATTTTGAATTTAATTTTTATTATTATTTTTCTCTTAATCTCCATACCATGGAACAGTGTTTCCGCATAGGTAGGTTTTGAAATTCTGAAAAAAAAATCGATCCACCCTAGTGTACAGTATTATGTTATTTTATTTTTATTTATGCTTTCACAATTCCCATCTCGCCTTTCTTTTTAGCATATTGACTCCTTTATTAGTGAACATTTTTTTAGAAGCACAAAAAGAAAAAAAAAGAACTTCGTTATTCCTTAGCCATTTATCGCTGGATGCATAAATAAATATAGTTAAAGAAACATCTGCATATAAAAAGTTTATTCAACAGAAACGAGCGCACAGATAATTCACACAAACACATTTTTCACAACAAGAGCTTTCTAGTTTTACGACATGAATGATAAGACTTATTTTATAACATCTAAACTCGAAGTCTCAGTTTTTGCAGAAACTAGATTGAATCAGACAGTCATCCAGAACCTCGTGAGGAACAGTCACTTCCAATCTTGGCTCGTCTCGCATTGCTTGATTAATGACGTCAGCAGCATTATTGTTTCCTGACCAGGAACGTCGAGCAACCTGAAAAGAATATTTGAACATCATCGAAAATTATTTGTTATTAGAATTATTTTCATTCGTTTTACAACTGAAGTAATGCCCATATTCTATACTGAAGCCGAATCGGGGATAAACAGCTCAGAAACGGGTGCAAAAAAGTATTTATTTTGTGCTCAAATATCCCCCTCTCTAAAAAAATTCCCTCTAATTACAGTAGAACCCCAGAAATCCGAAATTCCGGATAATCCGAACAACTTTTTAAAATTTTTTTTGAAAAATCTTTACTGAAAAATGAAGGAAAAATAACAATTACGAATCAGAAACAAAGCTAATGTTTATTCCTGACTAAGAAGAAGTATTTGAAGTGGTCTTTTAGAATGCAGCACCTTAATTAGTAAAAACGAACTCAGACATCTTCTTTTTACCCTCAACTTATTTTCCACTCTACCGTGCGAATCGCCACGTTCTCTTTCCGTACGCTTTCACAGAGCACCCAGAGACAATACTCTACTGCATTTGGTATATCAAGAGTATTTTACCGAATTTCCCGGATAATCCGAATTCCCCTCAATCCGAACAGAGACCGGCCCCAAGTAGTTCGGATTCCCGTAGGTTCTACTGTACTTAGTTCAAACATTCGATGTCACTTATTAAGTGTTCTGCGTTTTATCTGAATTTAATAAGTAGTATTTGATATTTAGTTATAGCAGAAGAAAATTATCTTTAGACTGATGTCAATAAGATTATTCTGCAGGCACGTGATTTTCTGCTTTCCTCACAACCCTCCAGTAAAGTTTAAAATTGCTGTCTAAGATGTATTTATCTTTCTATAGGAATTTTGATCTATTATTGTTTGAATAGCAAATTTATAGAATAGACAAAAATTTAGTTATATGTATTCAAACGGAAGTGTTTTTGTTGAGAGAACAAAGATTAAACTGAAAATTGTTGGAAAATAAAATGGAATAAAAAGTAATAAAAGGAGAGAATGGCGGGAGAGAGAAGTTATCCGGGTGCCGCTTTCTGATTTACACATTAAAAAAATCTGCTCTGCATGCAGTGCTCACCGGGGGGTTAATACGCTGCTCCTAAATATATGTTATTCTGTCATACGCACTAAGCGAAATTGTTCAGCTTTTGGACCTAAGAAATTTTATTAATTTTTCGCTTGGACTGAGGTTTCGTATATCAATACAGTAAAACTTCGATTAACCGTCAGTTTCTGTTACCCGCCATTGTCTGAAATCTAAGGCTCGAGCCTCAAAGACGCAGAAGGAGACGGCAGATTATGTTAAAGTAACGTCGGTCTATAGTATTGCAACACACTTCTGTTCATATCTATATACATAAAAGGCAATGTTCGTATGCATGTGTCTTATAGACTAAAAAACTACTGGACCGATTTACGCGTGGTTTTTTGCAATATGTTCCAGGGAAGGTTTAAAGCTATTCTAATCGTCAATCTGACCATTAGAAAGAAAGTTATGGGCCTAATAATATTTTAATGTTTGGTTACCTATGGCTATGGTTGAGAAAACGATTGGCGCAACTTCTTCCTAACGCGGGTGCAGGGTTGCTTTTTGCGAACAGAATTGTTTTTCGGCGTCGCGTCGACCTCGGGACTAGATGCAAGCTTGCCATATTGGCCTTTTTTGGCTTTACTTTTACTTATGACTTTTAGAATAATTTTACGATTTTTTTTAATAAACTATTGATATGGCACTTTTCAAATTGCCTACAATGAGCTGTCAAACGAAGTAGTTTCAGAAGTTAAATTTTCACCATTGAAGGCACCACTTGAGCCATTGTTCTCGTTGGTCGCTGGTACTACAACACAATATAAGTATTTTTTGAATAACATACGAAATTTACAACACAATCGAAGTATTTTTTGAATAACATGCGAAATTACAACACATGCTTTCAAATGACTTCGTTTGGCGCAACGAATATAATAACTGAGAATTATATGCCAACATTCAAGATTGAAGGACAAATATATAATACGGCAGACTCTTTGTTTCCATTTACGGATGCTGGCCACAAATCTTTGCAAATATATCTCATTAGAAATTCAAGTGATCAAGTAAATCGATGCTCACACACATCAAAATTCATTTAATCTATATATATATTCTCAAATCTAGCAATAGCAAAGTATTGCCGGGTTCGCTAGTCTATACTTATAAAAGGCAATGTGTGTGTGTGTGTGTGTGTGTGCGTGTCTTCGTGCGATGTCCAGACGAATCTATCGCACTTACAAGCTTGAAATTTGGCACACAGGTAGTCTTAATGGTGACTCAATGCACCTCGAAGCCGAAATTTTAAAATTTAATCTAGAAAATTTTTTATTTAATGTTTTGTGTTGTTTTCGGTGATTTTTCGCGCTAATTTCTCAATAGCATGGTTTCGGATAACTGTACGACAAAAATAGATACACCATCGGAAAGAGCACGCGATTTCCGTTCTAATGAAGTTAGTTTTGAATTTCTAACGTAATTTACTGAATTTTGAAAACATTTTGAAAAATAGTAACTTTTATGGTAATTTTTAACAAAGATTTCTTTAAATTATCGCATCTGACGTTCTAACATTTCTATAATTTTCATTTTTTTTTCAGCCTACAAATAGAACGTTTATTTCGGATTTAAAACAAGAACTATTAAAATATCTTTTTTCGTTTTTTAAAAATTAATTCTTCCCTGATCGGTTCAAACAGTTTTTTCGTAGCGAGATTTAACAGCGAGAGCTTCTCCGGACCATCCCACAATGCATTGTTGCAACGTGACCTTCTTCGCGGCAGGTGACGTCATTCGCAACGAAAAATAAGCGGGAATCTCAATATTGTGTATTTTTTGTTTTGATTTTGTTTTCAAAATTTTTCGTGCCATTGTGAGCACTTTTTTTCACCCACTTTTTTGAAATCCTGCTTCCACGGGCAACGCCGTGCGCGTACTGCTAGTATATTATATATTCCGACATATTTTCTTATACAGAAGTTCATATTGATCGTTTTGCAAAATTAAACACAACATGTATGCGTTATATTCACTTTCAAAGGATGATATTTGCCTTTTCGTCCCAAGCCAGCAGTGAAATCACGTTAATATACTATACATAAGTGTTAAGAGATTTCTGTTATCTGGTCTGTCACGATTAACGGAACGGAACTCCTCGCGGTACTCCGCGAGGAATCCGAGTGCACCTCCACGTCTAATTAAGGTTTGATCTTTTAATTAAAATAGTCATGTAATAATTCGAATTTGAGATATTAAATCAGATGGAATAATTGAGAGGAGCTACTAAAAACTGGGAAAAACCAAGTGCTATTGATTAGGTTTAAGCTTTAGCGGGAATACACTGCTAGATGCTAGTGTGGTGTGAAAATTTGGAAAAAGGGGTTTCCGTGTCCAGATCCGTTTTTCCATTTAAGTTACTGTATTGCAACTCAACCAGACGTTAATTAGAAGGCAAAATAAGATTAAAAAGGGCTGAGACAAAACGATTCGGAAGGAAAACGGTGATAAGTTTGGAAGGAAAGTTAGAGCTCTCGGTATAAAACGCGCGTTTGCACAACGTAGCGGGTTGATTAAAGTCGAAACGTAAAATTTTGAGGAAATTACGGTAGCATGATATGACTAACAAATGATTTATTATGTATTAGCTTCAGGCCATCAAGCTCTCACTACAGAAAACGTAGCAAATGCTGTGAAACCAGCGCGAGTGGCCTCCCGAAACTTTCTCGCATACGACTAACACAGGTGGGGGAAAAAATACACCCCGCGCCAGAAACGTTCTGTATTCTCTAAGGTGGGGAAAACGCCCCAGCGTTCGCGCCTTTTTTTTTTTTTGCGTTATAGAAAAGGGAACAAAAAAACCGAATATGCAATCTCAACGCCTTTTTTTAACAGATTTAAACGAAAATTGGAGACAAATCTACAATTAAGGTTTCAAGACTACATACGAAATTTCATTTATCTAAGTCATTTCTTTTAGAAATTATCGTCTTCAGAAATATGCGATTATACAGACCGGCAGACAGTCAACCGTTTTACGGATTTGGGCCAAAATTTGATACGGACCTACATTCCTGATGATAAAAGTGTGTACCAACTGCGTAGTTTTTGAGTTATAGTGTTAATATGAAGGCGGACAGACCGACTTCCCGTAGACGGATTTTGCCCAAAATTTGACAGAAACCTACAAATTATGTGTAAAGACCACATACCAAATTTCATCCCTGTAGCTCTAATAGTTTTCGAGTTATCGTGCTCACAGACAGACATAATTCCAAAATTGTGTTTTTCGGACAGGGAGGTCTAAAACGTGGAGATTCATCAAAATTTCGAGTTCGTAACAATAACAGTAATTCTTGCAGATTTAGAGTACCATTGAATGAGCCTCCACTGCTCATTTCCCTGATTGAAGAACTTTTAAAAGTGTCTGCTATGAAACAATTTTAGAACAACGAGGTAAAACACTTACGCCATTCAGGACATCCCAATGTAACACCTGTCTGGCTCTACACTCTGCTTCCTATGAGAGGAACACAAGACGCATGGTATTAGTAAGATGTGTAAAGGCATGTAATAAAATAATACGAATACTAAGCAAACAGCAAACATACCTCACTACCATCCAAGAGCAATCCAAAGCCACCATTCATTACTTCTCCCCTGGTGGAAAAACATTGCATGCATGCTTATTAATTTCTTGCAGATTTCATAAAATGGACAACATATTTACAGTAGAACCCCAGGAATCCGAACCAGTTGGGGTCGACCTCTGTTCGGGAAATTCGGAGTATCCGGAAAATTAGGTAAAATGCTCTTGATATACCAAATGCTGTAGAGAATTGACTTCGGGTGCTCTGTGAAAGAGTACGCAAAGAGCTAAGCTGCGATTCGCATCGTCAAACGGGTTTAGTTTCTTACGTCAAAAGGAGATAAACGATTTTATTTCTACTAATTGAGGTGCTGAAATCATCCTTCACTACCGATTCAAATGTTTCCTTTTAGTTAGGAATAAATATCAGCTTTGTTTATGGTTCCTAATTGTTACCTTTTTTCATGTCATCTATCTGAATTGCTTTTTGTTTGCTCTCTCATTTAAAAAAGCATCATTAGTTGTTGGAATGGGTCCGATAATTTATTACCACCCTGAATTTCAGTTCAATTCTATCTCTGACTTAGGTTTTGTTTTCAATTTAATCTATTTATTATATCTACTAATAGTAAAGGAGAATTAGCGTGTGTCTAAATGTTGGCGCTCTACAGGGCAAACCGCTGCACCTAGAGCAATGAAATTTGGCACAAACATACTTAGGACAACGGAGCCCTTTTTTTGAAATTTTAATTAGAATTTTAATTAATTAAAAATTAGGCGAAATTTCGGCGTTTTTTCCCTAATAACTTCCTGACATAATCCGATGATATCAATTAAGTTGTTGAACAATTATTTCTCTAATTTTAATAAATTTTTAAAAATATTTTTGGCATAATTTATAGCAATACTTTTGATTGTTACAACGCAATTCAAACCGTTTTAAATGTTTAAACTAATATTTAATTGCGTGCTGCTCTTTAATTGTGGAAAGTTGAGGTAATCTCTAATAATAATAAAGGAGAATGTGTGTGTGTTGGCGCTCTATAGGGCAGACCGCTGGACCTAGAGCTACAAAATTCGGCACAAACATACTTTGGAGGGTGGAAATATGCACCTTGGAGCCCTTTTTTTAGAAAATTTAATTATAATTTTAACTAATGAAAAATTAACAGAAATTTCAGCGTTTTTCCTCAATAACATACGAAAATATTGCAGCACAAAATTCATTTTTACGTCACTTGAAAGTGCAAACAATTACCCTTTCAATGATATTAATCAAGTTGCCGTAAAAAATTTTTCTCTAATTTTTATAAATTTTTAAATATATTTTTTGGTATAATTTACAATAATAATTTTCATTGTTGCAATGCAATTAAAATCGTTTTAATTGTTTAAACAAATATTCAAATGAGTATTTCTTTTTCACTGTTGAAAGCTGAGACAATATCGTAATACATTTTGATTTCATATTTATTTTAACAAAACTGTGGAATTTGTAAACCAAGATCTTTGAGATATTACGTATATTAAGAAATATATCCAGTAAGCTGAATGATTATGGTTGCTATGTTTCCATTCTTTTTTCGACATGTTTTAATCCAGCTAACATGCCGCTGGCCATAAAATGTGCTGTGCCATTTTAATGTTGAAATCAAATGCATGCTTTGCAAGAGACATAAGAAAGCGAAGATGGCGCCGAAAACTTGCAATTGGATGTTACGTGACATGGTTCGGGATATTTATGTAGACAATGAACAGAACAGGTGAAAGGCCAGTAAAATGACGTGAGTTAAATATGTACCACACTCTGAAATTTAAAAATATGTTGTTAAAGGAACCATGAATATAAAATGAAGCAAGATTCAATTGAAATCATATTCCCAGAGAGCAAGTTGTTTTAATAAAATTCATAAAAAGTTATTCGGATTATACAAAATTTCCTGGGGTTCGGATTCTCAAGGTTCTACTGTATATCATTAATTTATTTTCTGGGTATTAGAAGAGATATGGAAGACAGACAATCTTGTGCTCACGGTTAAATTGTGAGTTATATAAAATTGTGAATTTAAATAGACCAATAATATATATTTTACCATCCGACGCCTCCTCCATTGTGGAGTGCCACCCATGTAGCTCCTCTAAAAGAGTCTCCTATACAATTCTGAACTGCCATATCTGAAAAAAGAAAATAAGCGTGAAAAACAGTGATTGAAATGCAATGCTTATTCATATGTCTGCTCAAGATGCCAATAATTATGTATTCGAACAAGATATTTTTCGGAGCTATATTAAATAGAACAGTTATATCACAGGTACTATTTTCAACTAGTGATTTTTTTGTCTTAGTAAGTGTTGAATTCAGTGGCGAATCCAGGATTTGGAATTAGGGAGATAGAACAAAAAAAAATTCTGTATCGTCGTGACGAATGTCAAATCTTATAGCTTATGTAAACCAAAACACTTTAACTTTACAGACTCTACTCACCAGACAATAAGAATCATAAAGAACACTACAATACTTTCGATAATTTAACAAAAAACACAATGAAATAGCTAGCAAAAACATGTTTTTGGCCGTGTCAATGCTGCAAATACGAGTGGAATGAATACAAAAGTGGGAAAAAAGTCGAGCCTGTCAAAAACCAGGAAGAAATGTTGTCTCTTTTTCAAATTGAGATTAAGAAAAAACAGCTGTAGTGATTTTAAATAAAATAAAGAATTCTGGTCTAGTTCTGGGGGGGAGGGGCTGCAGCCCGATAGCCACCCCTCTGGAGTCGCCACTGGTTGAATTTAAACCTGACAAAGAGAATTTTCACCCTCTCTATTACTTCTTACTAGAAAATAATGATTCCATACACATATGAAGTGTTTCAAAGTAAATGTAACATTAATAATTTGAAAATAGACGTTTTTACAATTTTAAATCAAAAAATAGTTTTAATCGTATGCAAGTGCCAAATTTTTCTGTTATAGTATAAAAATACACATAACTAATTTTATTTCTAAGAGCCTTATTCGCCAAGCTGAAAGTCTCTTCGCTTATTCAAGCTGAAAAATATTTACAAATAGCTGAAAGCTTAATTTCTTTTTATTTAATTTTGTAGAAGACGTTCCGTAATTCTTTAACAATACGCTATCTCTTCAAAATTTCGTTTCTTTCTAAATCCTGGATTTGGGGTCTATCGGCTTACAGTTCAGGAGAACTAACTAATTGCTTATGAGCAGGATATTTTTCTTTTGTCGCAAAGTCGTCTGAATAATAGCTTTACAATGTAAAAGAAACAATTTAAATTTTATTAAAAAAGTAAATTAATAATTTAAAACAGATATAACGGAAATCGCAAATTAAATAAACTCTTTAGAAATTATACAGAAAGATCTCTCATCAAAATAACCTCGCAAATAATTATGGTACATAAATCAAAAAGTAGATAAAGATTAAAGATGTCTTTAACTTAATTCGTTAATTTACTTTTCTTCGCTATTTGCAAATTCTACCTATTTGTTAATCTGACGGAGAAAATAAAGAAAAACTACTAGTGATTAATTCGTAATGTAAGAGTATAATACCTTCTATTTTTTATGCCTGAGATGCTATGGCAATAATTTTAATATTCTACGATAAACTTATAAAATTTTCCAATTTAAAAAATGAGGAACATTTTATCGTATTAAATAATTCTCTAAATTTCTGTTATTTATGGTCTTTCTGATGATGCTTTAAGATAGGATGCACGGGTTTGTTTTAAAATTATGAACAAAGAAGGTAGATAAGTGCACGAAGTGAGAATATAAATCTTAAAAAAAATCTTTATTCTTTCTATACTATAAGAACTGTACAAGCAACATACGCGCTGTAGATGTCTCTTTCAGGACATTCTTTTTTAACCGAGATTCTATTGAATGATTTAAGGAAACCTGAATAAGACGCATTTATGCATCCATCTCTATGGATTTCAAGTTAACTACTGAAACTGTACTTAAGTGCATGTGCAAGGGTTGAAAATCTAATAGTGGCACTCATAGAATTACCGGCTATACAACATTGTTGAAACGTTTATAGTCCTTCGATATAGTCACCAGCATTGTCTACAACTAGTTTCCAGCAATGTGGTAATTTCAATTTAAAACAGAGTGTTTGAGGTTCTGGGGAAATAGAGGCACTTACCTTCGTAAAAGAAAAAAGAAAATGACGGGAGGCTGTCTTTTCAAACAGCCGCCGATGTTAAAGGCGTAGGACTACTTTACTCGCGCGACTCTTTTGTTTCTCGTAAGTTTTTAGGTTTAAGTAAGTTTTTTTTTTTGTAAATTCTGTTGTTACCCTTTATCTCTAAAATAAGACATTAGTTATGCTTTTAACATATGTAGTTACCGAGATATAGAGGATCTCCCATACAACGATTTTCGTGGCGTTTTGACGTGTGAATAAAATTCCTTCCTGAGACCCCAATGGGATGAACGTAGTCCTACGTTAAAAATTACATTCAGAATCGTACAGGCTACAGCTGGTACACTCTCCGTATCGCAATAATGCTGCGTAGAGTGTGGGATAAATTTAGGTACCGATATTCACTGGGTTTCTCGTGAGGATCACGTTGAGCATTTATGGTGTTTAAAACTTCACAGTGTTCTTATCTTTGAAGTGTTAGTCAGTCGAGGTTGCAACTTGTTTCGTTTTGTAAATATAGCCTTACAGACCTGGGATGATCTTTTGTAAGTACTTTGTATTCTAAAAGAGCTTTGAATATTTAAATGAAGTTCTTTCAAAACATATTGTTACAAATATGGAAAGTTGCTTCCCAGCAATGTGAGTCTTATGGTTGGGAAGAGAGTTTTACAGGGATAAGTATGGGATGGCTAGCAGCAGCCACGTCTGGCTCCCCGACCTTGGCGACAAATTTGGCGACGAAATATGGGATCTCAAAGGTGCTGGAATCTTCTCGATATTTCTATTAGGAGAGAAGATACGCCACGAATGTGCTAGATCATTCCATGTGACGTCACGGCCTGCCGGGGAAAACTATATAAGGAGAGCGCTCGGACGAAGGGGGTTGTTGATCGACTAGGATCGCCTTGGAGCGCGAACGTCTTTGGAGTCCTATCCGCTGTGCGCGCTATTAAGCTGAGAGCTATTAAAAGTGCAGTTATTGTCGTTGCTAGTTATTTGCTGACTGTTTGTGTTGTTAATTATCAAAGTGCTGAACTGTTATTACCTGTGAATTGTTGTCCATTTACATTGCTAATCTGTGCAAGAACTATTGTTTTCTGTACCTGTGCTACGTATTTTCCTGCATATTTGTGAATAAACCTTCATTCTCCATTATCCTGCGTGTTGGACTGTCTACACCATACATCCACAGTAAGACTTTTGCAACAACATATTATAGTGAGATATGAATATTTTCCGTTCAACAATCCATTATAAGACTTTTTTATGCAATTAATCTTTACAAAAACACTTTTTATTTCTGATCTATTTATCAACACATGGGGAAAAACAGCAACTGCAGATTCTGAAACCAAACTTATCCTAGGTTAACAACACTAATCGAAAGTTTTTGTTTATCCGCCTACGTTGGAAATCGATTTTTGGCCAGAATCCACAAATTTTTTTTATTGTTTCATCTGAAAGCTTCATTTTATTTCAAGGCCCTCCGAAAGAAAACTAGAGCCTTTTTTGGAAGCCTCTAGTGCTGAAAATGAAAAAGGAAATAGAACGATTGGGAAATAATTTTCAGTATTTTTAACCACATAATTAATATTCTCTTTCACTTCTTTTGATTTGATTTCTCAAACATTTTTTTGATACACTTTTCAAACTTGGTGTGCAGATTTTATATATCAATATCTAGAATATGTATTAGAATAATCCCAAATGCATCATAATTTTGAATTTTATAGCCTGTTATTGTGTTGATAGTTGTGCAAATATTAGGAAAATTCTGTATCATACGTTTCAAAACATATAAAAAATTTATTTTTGAAAATTTTCATTAGATTCTAGTACATTCTCTAGAAAAACGTGTTTGAAGCACCCCAACATAATTTATTCGAAATTTTATCGATATAATTTTTTTAACGTGTCACGCGTTTTTGAAAATTTTTGTTAAATTTCACTCTAAAATTTCACTTTTAAAAATCTGTGATAATTGAAAAAGTGTTTGTTGCTTAAAGGAAAGTTTTTATGCAATTATGATTATAAAATGGGATTACAATATTTATTTTAATGATATTTCTCAAAATGGTCTCCGAAGTGTATGCGAATACCTTAAAATTAAGGTACAAAGCATTAGTTTATTTCGTGAGGGTACATTTCAGTTTATTTTGTGGCGTTATTTATAAATATAGTATATGAAATAATATTCCAAGAGGTGGTGTGTTCAGGCATATCCGATGAAGAGGAAGCGTTTAAGAACGAAAGAATAGTTTATTTCACTTAATCAATTTTAAATGATTTGCTTCAGTTCATTTTAGGTTATTTGAAGATACTTTAGGAACAACCAAGCCATAATTAAAGCAAGGAGAAACGCAAAGCGCAAGTCACCGGAGATGTTTTAAGTAACCAGTGGGAGCGGCCTCCCCTAAACTTTCTTGTACATTTCTCAAAAATTTGTGATTTCCCCTCCCCCTGAGTGGATAAAAAATTCAAACTTACTGTAACCCAGAATGCAATGACTATCAGAAGGTTTTTCATTCTAGATTATAGTGATTGTAAAATATTTAAGTGAAGAATCATATTCAAATAGATGCGTACATATTAAAACTTTGCAATATTTATTTTCTATCACACTCTAGCAAGCTCCACTAATGCGAGGGCGTGCGCGAGCGAAAACAAAACAGGAGATAAAAGATAGATTCATTTTATCTCATGACTATCACACACTCAAAGACAAAGTGACGTAATCCTTCCGCGTGCACACAGATTGATACCATTACGCATGCGTATGGAGAATTGGAGTAGAAAAATTAATTATGCAATTTTAAAGTCATTTTTTTAACGGATTGAAACGAAATTTGGGCACAGATCTATAATTAATGTTAGCATTCGTGATATCAAGTTTTATTTATCTAAGCCAAAGGGCTTATGAGATACAAGTATGCGATTATACAGACCGACAGACAGTCAACCTTTTGACATATTTGTCCCAAAATTTTATACGGACCTACCTACATTCATGACGATAAAACTGTGTACCAAATTTTATCCATCTAGCTATTCAAGTTTTTGAGTTATAGTGTTCACATGACCGCGGACATACAGATAGACAGACTTCCCATGGACGGATTTTGTCCAAAATTTGATAGAAACCTACAAATTATATGTAAAGATCACATACCAAATTTTATCCCCGTAGCTCTAATGGTTTTCGAGTTATCGTGTTCACAGACAGACAAACATAATTCCAAAATCGTGTTTTTCGGACTCAGGGAGGTCTAAAACGTGGAGGTTCGTCAAAATCTCGAGTTCGAATTTTTTGACGATTACAATACTTTCTCTCTGCATACTTCGTATACGAAAAAGTAAAAAGGCGCATTGCAACGCACCGGGACTGTAAATGCTGTGGAAGCGGGGGGGGGGGGGATCCCCGAAAAACCGGAGTTCGGTTAACAATTAAGTTTCTCGTGACTCGTTAAGTCGAAGTAGAAGTTTTTTTTTAAATCTAAGACTGAAGTAGTAATGCTTTTGTAATTAAAAATTAGGTGACTTTAAAACAGATTTATTTTAAAAGAAGATTAAAAATTCTAAATCATTACATATATGAAAAAATCTTATCACTTACCAGCACAAAATGCAGATCCGTCGCTGATATTAGATGTTTCCCTAAACGGACTGTCGGTTCCGCTAACATCATGGTGATCTCGACTCAAGACGATAGGACCCTAAGAAATATTTTGTGCCAATGCATGTGTAAATATTTATTGTGTTAAAAGAAATTTATTTGAAATGAGAAAAGAAATCCAATTTCCAACCATAATGCATTAAGAAATATTATTACATTACGTTACACCACCTGCATCCCGTGTTTAGAGCCAATTGACTGCTTTCCGGTTTGGATGGATGGAGGTGAATTTTATTTTTTAAGAAAGGACAAAAACAAGTAACATGTACAAGAACAAATAAAAATGAAAAAGAATCATACACTGGACAGAACAACATAGAAAACAATACAAAATAGAAAAAAATACGTAGAGGGGAAAAAATCATAAGTAGCCGGAGGTGTGTGTCAGTCTGGGTGGATGAGTGCTCAATTATTGTCCTCTACAATGAGATCGTTCTCATCACATATGAACAGCATTAGGAGTCGAAGTCGGGTTCTTGATAAGTTGTTCGTGAGAATGTTTTCCAACCACTGTAATTTAAGTGACACTGTTGGAGTTTGGAAATGCCAGGAGAGGGTAAACCGACATTTTGTGGCATAGTGAATTGGATCTCCTTTTTCTCCGCACGAGCAGTTGTCATGTGTTCGAAGATTGAATATAAAATCAGATGGGTATTTGATGCAAAAAGCCTTTACACTGCTTTCCCGATACGGAAGTATTTTCAGATAACACGGTGTGATGCTAGTGATAAGATAATTAATTATCACTTTTTGCCTCCTAAGCTTATTTTTAACTACACTAAAAACTTTTTTGGTATCGCGGCACAGATATTTTTAATTTACTTAAATTGTAACTTTTAAAAATTTTTCCTTCCAAAATTTTCTACAGTAACAGTTTCCTCTGAAGTTCCTGCGCATTTTAAAACCCTTACCTCAGAGGTTCCCAACCTGTGGTAAGCGAAATCAAAGTTGTTATTGGCGGAAACAAGAAAACATAAGGGATTAAAAAAGTTAGAGAATTTTGTTCCTCCAAGTGAATACTTGCTATTTAATAACTATCCCACTTGAATAGTTGATTATTACGAAGTGTAATTTTTAGCTATCCTTATGGTTAAGACAAAATAATTACAATACTGGTTCCATTTTCTTTGGCGTTGAACTAACAATACTATTCTAAAAATGGAATCTATACTTATAAAAGGCAATGTTTGTGTCTGCGTGCGTACTTGCGCGCGATGTCCAGACGAATCTATCGTACGTACAACCATGAAATTTGGCACACAAGTAGTCGTAATGGTAACTCAATGCACCTCGAAGCCGAAATTTTAAAATTTAATCTAGAAAATTTGTTTTTGGCTCATTTTTTCACGTTTACGCCTGTAGTATCTTTTTTAATGATCGTTGAAAACCAAAAAATACACAATCGGATAGAACAAACAATTTTTGTGCTAATGAAGTTTGTCTTGAATTTCGAAATAATTTACTGAATTTTGAAAAATTTTTAAACAATAATCGCTTTTCCTTGATACGTTGCCACGGGCAACGCCGTGCGCGTACTGCTAGTATAATGTAAAATGAAAAATAAGTTCTGCAAATCTTATTAATTCGATTCATTTCACTTTTAAGCTAACGTCAGCTCACCTTAAAATAATTGATAAAAACTTCTTTACATAAACGGGGGATTTGTATGTGACAGTAGGGGGTTCGCGAAAACATAAGGAATAATCAAGGGGTACGAGAGAAAAAAGTTTTGGGACCCCCTGCCTTATCTAAACGAGAAATGTCTTTCATAACAGCACTCAAACACTAAATACTCGTCTTAATCATGCATTCGTTAATATTTCGTTTTAAATCGGAATTATTTCTGATGAGGAGATTCGAGATTCTCGTCAGCAAATGGAACTCGGCGAGCTCGGTATCCAAGCCTTTGTCCTAGTCTGCCAATATGCCACAAATCATATTTTTTGAAAATATATTGTTTTGAAATTATTAAATGTAATTTTCAGTGTCTCACTCCAACATCTTTGGTACATGTTAGTCATTTGTTTCAATGAAAATAAGTTTCGTTTGTGATCTTTTCCTTTCTTTACAGAGAATTTCTTCTCTCCACTTTTGCACTCTTGAAATCAACTTGACAAGTGTCTGTTCGGAATCAGTGTTTCACAAACGCTGATAACGTTGGATGTTTGGTGTTTTCTCGATTTCCCATGCCACCATTTAAATGAAACTGCCTCTCATAACAGCGGTATTTAAAAACGCATATTTTTGTGACATATACCAAGAACTGAATATTTAACTGAAATAATTCCTTGTACAATTTTCCGATCAATTTTACCTTTTCAGTTCTGGAATTCTGGAATTTTTTTACGCTTAAATTTTTTTTCTAGTAAGCAATATTTTTCTGATAGCTGTATAAATTATCCTGCAGAATTTAAACGCGATTTCACCGTAGACGGAGGAATAAAAATCTTGTAGCAGTTGCAATCACCAGGTCTGCGGGTGAAAAATAAATAAATAAAGTATAAAAAATTGTAATTATATCTAAATATAAAGTTGAAAAATTTTCCATCCCAGTAGACCAAAAGATGGAACGATATTGCTTAATATCGCACAATATTCGCAATATTGTATATTACTGTTTAAAATCTTATAATATTATTACTAATATAATAGCGCAGATCTGTCTCTCACTGATCCGGAAACGCTCTGATGTCACCAAAAATAAAATTCGCGCCATAGCACTGCGAGACGTTAAACAGCATTATTTCATTATTAGAGCACCTAAATTTCAGTAATTTTAAATTTAAAAAAGTAATAGTCGTTCTAATTTCAAATTTAATAGCTCTAAAATAGTGAAATAAAATTTGCTATCGATTGATATAAACTTTATCTCGCTATGATCAATATATCCCGAGAAATTTTAAATTATAATAATCATATATTTCAAATTTATTTCCGTTTTTTAATTGAAAGTAGTAAATTACGTCAGTGGTATATCATGAGCGTGATATAGTTTGGACGCCATCTGATTATTTACTGCAACCGTGATGATGTAATTTGATAATATTTTTTGGCAACGTTTGACAAGCAGAGAAGTGCTTTGTTTTGATTAGACATCTGAAGTATAAGGAAAATTGTTAAACAACGAAAAATACTTCACACGGAATGCTGTTTACCAAGAAGTTTTTTGAATAAAGAAATATGTAAATAAAAAAAAATATTTCCCGTCATAATACATATGTTTATTTTATTTGTTTTCAATCAATGTTAAACATTTCTCTCGCATATATATCTATTTAAACACGTCAAATTTGAAGGGAAATCTCCCGTATGAAGAGGCAATTTGCACTTGTCAAACCGCGACGGGTGATTTTCGAGTTATAGTATAATTTCGGATATATTATTCTACAATATCTTGCGAAATGTCGTGCTACATGGGCATTTGGGCATTCAAGGCCCATAAGATTTAAAAGACATGACAAATCCATCTCGAATTTAAAAAAAAAAAACGAATTAATTGGTCATACGACTTATATAATTTTTGTTTTAAAAAAATTCTTCCCTCATTTCTTTAGCACAAAAACCTTGTATAGTAATGAAAATAATCAAAATTGCATTTACTTGTAAAAGTCCATTTTTGATTGCTTGGTTAAAAGCCAAA
>BGPR01023402.1:8404-23610 GCA_013235015.1 Araneus ventricosus | reverse complement strand
TCTTTACAGACTTAACTCACCTGACAATAAGAATCATAAAGAACACTACAATACTTTCGATAATTTAATAAAAAGTACAATGAAATAATTAGACAAAAAATGTTTTCGACCGCGTCAACGCTATAAGTACAAGTGGAATGACTAGAAAAATAGGAAAATTTTCGAGCCTGTGAAGCCAGAAAGCAATGTTGTCATGTTTCTATAATTTTTTAAAAAAAAGGGGAAATTAAGAACAAACAGTTGTAGTGATTTTAAATAAAATCAGGAATTCTGGTTTAGGTGTGGGGGCTGCAGCCCGATAGCCCCCCCCGGATTCGCCACTGGTAAAATATGCACTGTTTCGGTGTTGACGTAGATTATTTCACGATTTTAATACCTAGATAAAATAATCATACTTGTCAAATATAAAATTATTTTATTGTGAAGTAATCTCCTACTTATCTTCCCTATCACCCTCCCTATATTGCCCCCCCACCCTCCAACAATACCACCCAGTTCCGGAACTGCTTAATTTACGATTGCACAACTGGTTTGTTTGTTTCGATTTTTTAAGATCGTTCCAAGTAATTTTAATTAATACGTTAATGAGCCATATTTATTTGAAATCTTTCATTACAATTTGAATTTCCGAATAAATATATGTAACGAATCTTTTCCCAAAACGCACAGCAGAAATTGCGTTCTATTTAAATTCTTTCTTCCCCGTTGTATTGAAGGCAAACATTCCGATTAATCATAATTGTCAATAAACTTTTGATATTCCTCACTCGAATATCCTTACTCCGTTTGTCCTCGCTATGCAACTGAATATTCCGTTAGTTTATAAGTGAATAGGGCGAAATTTTGAGGAGCAATGGAATTTAATCTATAATCAACAGTTCGGAATAATGCCAAAAGAGGGCACCACTATTTGTCTGACTTATATTTTCTATATATGCTACATTGAAAAGAACGAACAAAAATTTTGTAAGGAATCATGAGAATAACAAACACAATTTACCGTTAACAAACCAAACCAAACCAAATTATTGTTTTTGAAATAGACATCAAATTCAGAAAACAGAAATATAACGCGACAATAATTTAAATTTCTATGCTGACTCCAATTCAATTGCATAACGAACCTATGAAAATTTTGCACTTTTCCGCACTAAAAGGCAGAATAGATTTTTATTGAACTTTCTTTTAATTCTTTCATGTTAGTAGTTTTCGTGTAGATTTTTTCATGACAAAAGTTTTCCTACGAAAAAAACATAAATGTAAAAATTATGTGTATGCTTCAGCGTGTTGTATTAACATTGGGTCTAAATGCAAGATCTTAAGGAATAACAGTTTATTCAACATTAACGATCGGTGTCTGCGGATAATAAAAAAATATTAACTAATTTCACGAGTCCACAAAGAATTCAAGACAATTTCAGAGCTTTTTAATTCATAATGTAAATACTTGCCATGCTAATACAAACATGCCACATGTCATAAACAATACATTCTTTTTTCGAACTAGAAATATTCCGTAAACCAAAAAGAAAAAAAAATGAGTGAGAAAAATTTAAATTACATTCTGTTGCTCTAATAACTTTAAAAATGCCCTAAAAATGGAGAAATTTAATAACTACAGTACAACCCCGATTAACCAAACTAAAGGAGGGAAGCCGTTTCGGATAACGATTTTTTTCGGGTAAGCCATGAACATCTATTACTATTTCTATCTAATTACACTATGTGATTCTGAAACGTTTTGAGAGTAAGGCCTTGTTATAACGGCGTGTGGCTTGGACAAACATCCAGTCGCTCGAGGTTCGTACTTGTGGACTGTGGTCGGTGGAATTCGAACAGTCGCGCCGTTCCTACGGCGCATGACTTTGCAAATATCTCGGCAGTGCTCGAGTGAACAGATGCAATGGCGCCGTCTGGTCCCTTTGATGTGCGAGCTATTTACCACCACTACGCGGGAAACCACAGATACACTTACAAGCCCACTTCGATTCTGCCCGTTCTTTCGACAGGGAATAACGCGAACTGCAGACGAAATTCGTGGAAAAACAGGCCGTTGGAACGCAGCTTTAAGCGAATTCAAAACTCTCTTTGAAGGCTACACTTATGTTCTTTATTAAAGTTAACCCTCCATCGGGCGCAATATTCGACCGGTGAGTTCGGACGCAGTGCTCCTAACAGGCAGAGGTAAACAATATCGAATTAATGTGGGAAAGTAATTAAGCCCATTTAGTTAGCCACCGTAACAGTAGATGGCAGCACGAATCAATGAGTGCATGCCGTAAGTTTTTCTCACGAGAACGCGAAGCAACTTCCATGAGTCCATTCAGAGGGATTCACGGTTTCAACAGAGAACGTGGTAAGTTCGTTCGCGCGGCAGGTGTTTCCGCCTTAGGGGGCGGCCCATGGCCTTTTTCCCCCTTTGTTCCCACTCTGGGTTTAAGTCTGGTAATAACTAACATTAAATGGCATAAAACTCTTACCTTAAACTTTCACCTGTATTTAATCATTTCTTTGTAACTATATGTAAATATCCTTTTAATGTGTAATAAAGTAAATTATTTATTTAACCGAGCATTATTTCTCTAAATTCATACCCCTAGCACATCGTCGAGCCATAAACCCCACATTAATATTGTTGATACCCATTAATTTCAATTTTAGCATTCCAAAATCAATCACTGACCTTCTTGGGGAGATTCAAAAGAAAAAAGTGGGATGCAGTTGCAAAAATGTCTGGCCTTCGCGATTATTTCGGTACAGTACAGTTTGTGATTTTTGGATTTGCGATTTCAGAGGGATTTCGGCTAACCCGGGTTTCGATTCACCCGAGTTTGGTTAACCCGGGTTTTACTGTTATTAATTTATCTTCATAGATCGTATTGAATCGACTTCCCTGATTTCGCGGTCATATGACATACGTAATGGCCCATGTTATCTAACATTTAACTGCTATTTGCCAAACATTGCGCCGTGCTGTCATGTTCTTTCTGCTACTTTAGGATCCATAGTAGATTTTGAATTTAAATTGGCGTAGCGGGAGCATGAAACGACACATCTATTCAGTTATATTTTTTACTAGGAGTACGCGCATGGCGTTGCCCGTGGAATCAGGACTTCAACAAAATGAGGGGGTAAAAAATGTCCACAACGACACGAAAAAGTTTTGAGAACAAAAAATCAAAACAAAGATACATATTATTGATTTTCGACAATGACACGAATGTAATGACGTTACCGGAAGGAATCGGATTGTAGAAAGCATATTACGTCACCTCCTGCGAGGAAGGTCACTACCAACCAATGAAATTGCAACAGTGCATTCTGGGATAGTCCAGAGAAACGCTAGCTGTGAAATCTAGCTAGCAAAAAAACTTTTTGAACTTATCAGGGAAAAATTAATTTAAAAAAGCGGAATAAGATATTTTAACCGTTCTTGTTTTCAATCCGACCGAAACGTTCCAGTTATAAGCTGAGAAAAAATTAAAATTATAGAGTTGTTAGAACGTCAGATGCGAGAATTTGAAAAATCCTTATCAAAAATTACCCTAAAAGTGACTATTATTTAAAATTTTTCCAAAATTCAGTAAACTGCGTTAGAAATTAAAAACAAACATCATTAGAACGAAAATTGTTTGTTCTATCCGAAGATTTAGAGCGAAAATTGTTTGTTCTATCCGAAGATTTAGAGCGAAAATTGTTTGTTCTATCCGATGGTGCATTGATTGTTTTTCAACGATCATTAGAAAAGATTAGAAAGATGAAAAGACGTAAACGTGCCAAAAATGACCCAAAACAACACAAAACATTAAATAAAAAATTTTCTAGATTGAATTTTAAAATTCCGGCTTCGAGGTGCATTGAGTCACCATTACGACTACGTGTGTACCAAATTTCACGGCTGTAAGTGCGATAGATTCGTCTGGACATCGCACACACACACATACACACACACGCAAACATTGACTTTTATAAGTATAGATTCGATTTATTTTATTTTATTACTATTTCTTCATACTTTTTTCACTTATTCAAAATAAAGAAAAATTGATGATTTCTTTTCTTGTAGAATAAGTAGGGGGATTTTTAACTTAGGACTGCATTCCTCCCATTGGGTTTCAGGCAGGAATTTGATACACGCGCCAAAACGCCATAAAAAATATAGTATGGGAGATCCTCTATATCTCGGTAACTATATATGTTAAAAGCATAACTAATGTTCTTATTTTAGAGATAAAGGGTAACAACAGAAGTTACAAGAATCACAAGCAACTTCGAGAAACGAAAGAGTATCGCGAGTAACAAAGAGAATACGAGAAGCTTTGAGAAACAAAAGAGAATCCGAGAAGTTTCGAGAAACAAAAGAGAATCGCGAGTAACAAAGAGAAACCGATAAACAACAGAGTCACGCCAGTAAAGTACCTAAGCCTTTAACATCAGCGGCTGTTTGAAAAAAACAACCTCCCGCCACTTTTTTTTATTTTTTTTTTCAAAAACGGATATTACTTTGTGAAAACATCCTGTGTCAAAAATTAAAAACGGAATTAAAATCAGAAATTAATACAGATGTGTGACGGAAAAACGATTTGATAAATACACTAGAACATTTTTTGAAATGTTAAATGTCAACTAACGGACAGGAAAGAAAAAAATAAACTCTTTTTATCAGTCCGGATGGGGATTTTTCAGCATATCTAAAAATATTTTCTCCGTCATAGAATTTCATCAACAGAATATTGGTCATAAATTATTCTAAGAAAACATGGAAAATTCCAGAAAAGCGACATGATCTAGTATTATTTAAGCTGAAGTTCGATAACTGTTGAAAAAAAAAGTTTATGGCAAACAGTTCCATAAAAATCGCATCTGCCGTTGACTTCGAGAACCGATTGCGGGCTATTCGTTCCAAGAAATGTCAGCTTTATGCTGAATGCATTAGTTGATTTTTTTTCTTTTGACCGCAAATCATTCCCCTTTGTTTTGCCGGCGCTATAATAAACGAAACAAATTTTGGAGATCACGTGAAGACACGAGTTGCAAACTGATCCAAAACACGTTGTGGTGAGAACAGCATGTATTGATCTAATGCGCATGCGTAGCAGAAAGTGGAAATTTTGTCATCTGGTGATCTTGGTGATGGCGCAAAAACATAAAACATGAAGGGAATAAAATTAAAGTTTCTATTCCGTTAAATTTATGAAAGAAAAAATTTAATTATTCGAACCTCTAGTCGAACATCGTACCATGACTTGATTTAGGCTTGAGATCCGTCTTTTATATTATTTTTTTAACAAATTTACCGTTAATTATAACAGCGGTAACGTGCACACGAAGATGCGTTTAATATCGTTGCAATGTGCTTGTGTATAGGAGGAGTAACTAAAATAACCAAAAGTATTGTTTTAAAATATACTTAAACTTTAAAGGTCCAGTATTGACTTTAAGCAACATAACCAATTTTGTCTTCTAAAATCTTGAGAGACTGAAGCTCTAATGCCTATTGTTGGCAATGGGAAACATACTGAAATTTTTATAAAGCAGCGCTGGCCTAGTGGTAAGGTCTCGGTTTTGGGGATGGAGGGAACCAGATTCGAAACCCGATTCCACTGAAGATTTGTCGTGTATTGGGCCCAGTGGCGAATCTAGGAGGGGGGAATGGGGCTGCAGCCCCTCCCAGAGCTAAATCAGAATTCTTGATTTTATTTAAAATCACTACAATTGTTTGTTCTTAATTTCCCTTTCTTAAAAAAATTATAAAAACATGACAACATTGCTTTCTGGCTTGACAGACTCGAAAATTTTCCTACTTTTCTAGTCATTTATTTCACTTGTACTTGTAGCGTTGATGCGGTCGAAAACATTTTTTGGCTGGTTATTTTATTGTATTTTTTATTAAATTATCGAACGTATTATAGTGTTCTTTATGATTCTTATTGTCAGGTGAGTAAAGTCTGAAAAAGTAAAGTGGTTTGATTTGCTTAAGCCGCCAGGTTTGACTTTCATCAAGACGATATAAAATTTTTATATTCTCCGCCCCTCCCAGACCCAAATCCTGGATTCGCCACTGATTGGGCCTGTTGCACGCTGAATCACACGTAGGGGGCCAAACATACTCCAGCTGGTGTGGTGCGGAAGTTTGGAGAGGGGAGTGCCAGCTCAGGTGACGTACTCGTCATCTGACCGAGGATCAAAATTACGAGGTCCGTCCCAAAATAGACCCCGTGTTGCTTCAAAAACGCGTCGTTAATATAACTAAACTAAATTGAAATTTTTATTAAATCAATTTACAACATATAGATGACAGCCTGAGCGCTGATAAAAATATAAATAAATTGATATTTTTCACTTCAGGCTGCATCATTTTAGCTTTGCTTGTATTCTACAATGCTGAGGGAAATTCAATATCCGTATTATTATTTATTAAAATTCATCTGTGTTTGGCATTGTAGAATTTTATCAAGGAAATGTTTTTCTGAAATAAAGGCCAGTGTTTTCAGTTGGTAACAAACAGTTTTTTTTAGCCATAAGCCGTACTTAAAATAGGATTGTTTTTTCCCATGTTTTATTCAAGAAATGAAAGGCAAAAAACATTTTAAAAAATCGGAGTTCTAAGGGTTAAAATATTTTCAAAAAATTTTAAAATTAGAGAAAAATAATTGTACGAAAATAAAATCGGCATCAGTGAAAAGCTAATATTTTGCGTTTTGAAATGGTGACAAAATGGTTTGTACCGAAGTTATTGAGGAAAAACGTCAGCATTTTGAATAACTTTTATTTAAAAATATTATCAGAATTTTGAAAAACCCTTTTAAACTGAGCAACGACTACCCAAGAAGTAATTACCTACCAAATTTGGTAGCTCTAGCTCCAACGATCTCCCCTGTAGAACGTTTTGAACTAATTTTGTATCATGCGTAATGTGACCAAATGTCCCGTTTTGAACGGGGCAGAACCATTTTTTGATAGTCTGATCGTTGTCCCCAAACACAGCTTCGGGACGCCCAAATGTCCCGGTTTCAGAAAAAGAGGATAACCACGGTAGTAATTTCAAAAAAGGTGCAAAAAACAAAGAAAAAAGAATCCGACGATAATGTCTAGGATTACAGGATGATTACAAGACATGCGCGATATGTGTCAAACATATTCCAGTTGGTCCTGCTAGCTCGCATTTATTTCTGACTAGCAGTACGCGCACGGCGATGCCCGTGGAATCAGGACTTCAACAAAATAAAATAAATTAGAAAAAAATCGCCCACAATGACACGAAAAAGTTTTCAAAACAAAAGATACACATTATAGATTTTCCCGCTTATTTTTTCCGAGATAATAACATGTAGAAAAGCAGTACAGAGTACATTAATCCAAAACAATATAAAAAAAATTGTTGCCCGTGGAATCAGGACTTCAACAAAATGAAAAAAAATTCTTAGAACATGACAAAAAGCTCCGAAGGTTATGACGTCACCTGACCCTTCATCCAATCAAATTAAAAGCTGCGTTCCGGAAGACTGTCGCTAAAGAAATTTCGCTCGACAAAAATAACTTTGATCTGCCCAGGAATAATTTAATTAAAAAAAACAAACGGGAAAAGATATTTTAACCGTTCTTGTTTTAAATCAGAGAGAACCGTTCTAGTTATAAGCTGAAAAAAAATTGAAAATAATGGTGTTATTAGAAAGTCGGATGCAACAGATTTAAAAACAAAACTAACATTTAGATGGTGAAACTGACTATTTTTTAAAAAATTCTCAAAATTCAGTAAATTACGTTAGAAATTCAAAACTAACTTCATTAGAACGGAAATCGCGTGCTCTTTCCGATGGTCTATCTATTTTTGTCGTCCAATTATTCGACACCATTCTATTGAGAAATTAGTGCGAAAAATCAACCAAAACAACACAAAACATTAAATAAAAAAAATTCTAGATTAAAATTTAAAATTTCGGCTTCGAGGTGCATTCAGTCACCATTACGACTACCTGTGTACCAAATTTCATGGCTGTAAGTGCGATAGATTCGTCTGGACATCGCAGACAAACACACACATGCACACAAACATTGCCTTTTATAAGTATAGACTAGCAGTACTCACACGGCTTTGCCCGTGGAATCAGGACTTCAACAAAACAAAAAAAAAAGCCCTCATACAATTACATAAATGAAAGTTTTAAAAACGAAATCAAATCAGAAATATATATATTATTGAGTTTGTCCGCTTCTTTTCCCTCCCGATCGAGTACCGTTAATCCAAAATAATTTTAAAAAATTACAATGTGATATTCATTACACCGCAAGCAAAGTATGAAAGGCAAAGAAATAAGTTAAGACAAGCTTAAAAATAATAACCGAAGTCACCGAGTAAATAAAACATCTCCTTCCAGAAAGCGAAAGTAATGACGTCACCTTGCCCGTCAGCCAATGAAATTGCCCGCAACGTTCCGGAGAGCAGTTGCGAGAGGAAGCCTCGCTAGAGGGAAAATATCCTTCAACTACCAGGAAAAAATTAATTTAAAAAAAACGGGAAAAGATAGTTTAACCATTCTTATTTTAAATCCGACAGAACCGTTGCAGTTATAAGCTGAAAAATTTTGAAAATGATATCTTTATTAGAACATCGGATGCAAGAGTTTTAAGGATTCCAGAAAATTTTATTTTTGAAAAGTGACTATTTTTAAAAAAATTCCCCAAATTCAGTAAATTACGTTAGAAATTCGAAACTAACTTCATTAGAACGGAAATCGCGTGCTCTTTCCAATGGTTTATCTTTTTTTTTTTCGTACAATTGTTCGAAACCATTCTATTGAGAAATTAGTGCGAAAAATCAACCAAAACAACACAAAACATTAAATAAAAAATTTTCTAGATTAAATTTTAAAATTTCGGCTTCGAGGTGCATTCAGTCACTATTACGACTACCTGTGCGCCAAATTTCATGGCTGTAAGTGCGATAGACATCGTCTAGACATCGCAGACACACACACACCCAAACATTGCCTTTTATAAGTATAGATATTACACCGCAAAAAGTGACAGAATGAAACACTGAATATGTTTCAATTGAAAGTCGTTGTGTGGAATTGTTCAAACATTTTGACACCAATCATTTAAATCATACGAACTTTTAATACAATTATTGAATATATTCTGTCTGCCCGGCATTTTTATTTTATGAATACGTTGTGGAAAAAGCGAAAAAATACGAGCGAAAAAACACAGCTGCATGTCACATTTCTTAAAGAAACGTTAATTACCAAAGTGAATCTTAAAATATACTGCCAAGAATTTTATTATTTTTAAAAATCAATATCAAGTATACAAAGCAAAAATCTGTTTTCTGAAAAATACAAAATCACATAAATTATTTATTTTAACGCATTCATTCTCTTTTTTAAATAAATAAAAACTGTAGAAATATGCGTTTTCTTGGATACATATACTATGACCTGAAAATTAGTAGATGTCCCGTTTTGTGGGGGAAAATAAACGGTCACATTATGCGTGACGCATATAGCAACTTACAGATAAATATACCACAGCCTATAAACATTATCACTTTAGAAACAAATTAGAATTGTGTTTCCCCAATTTCCGGTGAAAAGTGCAAGTCGGAAAGCCCATTAACGAATCCAGAAAGAAAGATTAGGAACAAGTAATTGATTGATAAATTTGTTGTCATCAACCCCTCTCACCATCAGTCATACTTAGGGATGGGAAAAACCTACCGTTTCTTTTTTTGCGGTTATTTTTTTGCCCCGGTTTAAACCGGCTATTTTTTTTTAAATCCAAAAACCGGGGAAAAAACCCCGGGAAATTCAGCTGTCAAAAGATAGGCTCGATTTTAGGTTCGAGTTATGAAGTTTTGAATTTCATCCCCTTAGGCAAGAGGTTCTCAACTTGCGGTACGCGAACCCCTTGGGGTACGCGAAGAACAGGGTCGCCAGATCAAAACAGCAAAATAAGGCCAAACTTTTTTAAAAATAAGGACAAAAAAGGCCAAATTTGACAAATTGATTGAAAACGTCATTTGCTATTAGAAAAACAGCTGTCCTTCATAAAAACGAATCCCTCTTGAAAGGCATATGTTCAATATTCTATTATTAAAATAAAATTTAAGTGAAAGAAATTTTAAACATCCTTGTTCTATTCAGGAGCTATTTCGTTTGACAGCTCATTATATATAATTGGAAATGTGTAATATCAAAAATTTATTAAAAAACAATGGAATTAAGTAGTTAAAAATTGTTCTAAAAGTCATTAACAAAAATAAAGCCAAAAAAGGCCAAAAATGAATTTAAGGCCAAATGAAAATTCCTAAGGCCAACATTGAAAAAGGCCAAATTTTCATAATTTGGCCTTAAAAAGGCCAATATAGCAACCCTGGCTAAGAACCAGTTGAGGGTAAGCGAAATCGAAGTCGCTAATGGCGGTCGCAAGAAAAAAAATAAGGGATTAAAAATGTTACAGAATTTTATTTCCCAAAAGTTCTTGTAAAAAGTGAAAGTGGAAATTGTGTAAGCCCTAAACCTACCCTCAAAATAAGAAAAAAAGAAAGCAAAAAGAAGTGTAATTTTTAGTTATCCTTGTAAGTTAATGCGAAATTGCTACAATACTGATTTCATCTGAAGTTGAACTGATACTATTGTAAAAATGGAATAAAATGAAAAATCAAAATGAAGTCCTGAAAATGTTATTAATTGGAGTCATTTCTCTCTTAAGCTTACCTAAGCCATTAACATTATTGATAAAAACTTCTTTGCATTGACGGATAGTTGGAGAGGGGGATATGACAGTAGGGATTCGCGAAAATATCAAGAATAATCCAGGGGTACGCGAGAGAAAAAAGATTGGGAACCCTTGTCCTAGGCCAATAAATAGCTTCCTCTAGACGGACATTGAGATTGTCTCAAATAGTCATAGTCAAGCTTTCATATCTCGATCAGTTTTGGTCTCAGAAGAGTGGAACATTTTGTTTAAAATTTCAGTGTACCAAAAATATTTTAATAAATATGATTAATAGGAGCGAGGGACTGTATAAAAATTTAGACAGGTTTTTTTTTACTATACATATAGACGCAAACAACACAAAATACGATTATTTACGCCTGCACTCTCTAATTTCATTTTTATTCGTCTACAATACGAACTTATTGTCTTAATTACTCATTTATTATTATTACTTATTGTATTAATTACTTATTTATAATCATTGTTTATTGCATTAATTAATTATTGTATTAATATTTACTGTATATTATTATTAATAATAAATTCTGTCCACAAACGTTGCTTTAAAAAAAAACCGAAGCGGTTTTAACCGCCAGGTTAAACACCGGAGGTGACCGGTTAAACCGGTTTAACCGAAAACCGTTTTTTTTTTTTTTTTTTGCAATAACCGCCACCCCTAGTCATACTGCACGATTATGTATGAATCATCTATGTCTTCGCAAAAGCTTCAGATTAGCCTCGTAGGAGCTTAAATATTGAACCTTATACCTAGAATGACGGGAGGGGCCAGAGTGGCCCTGAAGGTATTTACAATAATACGGAGAAATTCTTCGTTTCTCGTAACCGCTGAAACATGACACGTGCCGCTCAGTCTAGTTTAACCTTGACGTTCCTCTTTTTTACACCTGGTTTGCATTCAAAATGCCCCCCCCCCCCCCCCCGATTGGCGACAGCTAGCCGGGCGAACAATAGCGATTGCTCTTCGAAAGAGAAATAAATTTTGCATTTTGTTATATGCAGATAATGATGTGATGCAGTATCATTCACTCAGTTTTTATTTAGTCATTAGATAAGATGCGTCGGGCACGTGCGCTGACTCAAGAAGAAATTTTGAAAGAATTACAAATAGATGAAATCGATTCAGGTCAAGGGGTCAATCCGTTGAGGGTTCGAAAAAAATTAATTAAGTGAAATAATTATTAATTTGAATTAAATAATGTTTCATTAATTAAATTTTTATTAATTAGATTTTAATTAAATTTAATTTATTAAATATACGCAAGATCGGATCTAGTAATCCGTGATAGGATAATGTGGAAAAACTAATTTCCGGATTTTTAACTTTTACTCAAAAAATTTCGTCCTCTTCACAAGATTACCAATTTGTCCCGGCCCCAATCTCCTTCACTTTTTACTTAATCGTAGTATACAAAGAGAAAGTATTGTAATCGTCAAAATATTCAAACTCAAGATTTTGAAGACTCTCCACGTTTTAAATCTCCCCGAGTCCGAAAAACACAATTTTGGAATTATGTCTGTCTGTGAACACAATAACTCGAAAATTATTACAGCTAGATTGACGAAATTTGGACTGTGATCTTTACTCATAATGTGTAGGTTTCTCTGAAATTTTGGACAAAATCCGTCCACGGGAAGTCGAGAAACTCTTCTCTGTTGTGCTTGTCATCATAAGAATCGTCCCAAATATTTGAAGAATTTCCACAGTTGCAGGGACGTGGCGAGCGTCTCACATCTGGGGGGGGTGTGAGATCCAAAAAATGCCGACTCTCATGATGAACTTTGCAGACTTAAAAGACAAATATTTTTATAGTGCCTAATATACATACATGTTCCTGCTGTGATGCATAATATCATTTTCAATGATGAGGACACGAAATATCTAACGTTTCAAACAAAGGCAAAAGACATGCCTTCAAAAGTCACATTGAAAAAATAAAGACAAAATTTAGCTTAGCAAAGGCACGATTTTATTCCCTCCTCGGTAGGAAATCCTAACTCTAGATGAAAAATAAACTCGTCCTCTATAAATCACTTTTGCGAACATTGATTAGCTGTGCTTTCCCAATGTATGTGCGTGGGTTCAACCCATCAGAAAAACTGTGAGCACTACAAGAAAGATATCACAAATGCCCTCAGAAACTAAAGTTATTCGTAAAGATCTGAAACTCAAAACCATTTGGGATTTATTTAAAATATAGAACTAATAAAAAATATTTGAACAAAATGGATAATAGATATTAACGAAGCCGCAAGAGAGATTCCAGTGCATGACCCTAGTATAAGAACAGTCGCAGAGCAAAGATCTATTTAGAAGCACCCTCACCTTAAGACTTTCGGAATCGACATATAGCCTGATTTCTCCAATATAATCAAAAGAACATCTCAACAATGCAGTACAATTTTATTAATATAAATTATTTCATTATCACTATAATTACTTTAAACTGAATTTTATTTCTTACCATCATTAAATTCAATTAATCATAAATAGTACATTCTGATACATAAATAATATACATACATATAATATTTAAATAATACGAATAATAATCAATCATTGGGCGCTTAACATATCATGCCACTAACATTTATTCATAGATGTGGACAATAAAAAAAATCACAGTTTGAAAGATCCCTCCTTTGGTCATTTCTTATTACTGAAATAATTATTGTAATTCAGGTATTTATAAATAAATATTATGAAAAAAACACATCAAGGTGTTAATTTTTTTTAAATATGCAAACAATAAAAATATCAATTTTATTGATCTTTAATTTTTTACATTTAAAATTTGAGAATTATTTTATTTAGAATCAAAAGTGAAATGTTTTTACAGAGTAGGTATTTGGCCAAATCATTATTCTTTATATCCCTAATCTCGATGTTAAAAAAAACACTGCTTCGAAATTCAACTCATTTTGAATTTCCGTTTATTACTATTATATACACGGCATTCGAACGGAAAAAGGTTCTTTTATTCCTCATCCGAGTATTTGAAAAATCGCAAACATCCGCTGGTAATATATATGCATAAATTTGCAGAATTTTTTTAGATCTATTAAAACAAATCATGTTAAATAAACAAATAATTAATGCAACAAAAAAGCAATGTAAAATAATGAAAAGCAGTGCAACTTGACTAATTCGAATTTAATTTAGAAAATCTTTGTGTAAAAGTGAATACAACATGAGAAAACGGCAACTTTAACTAAAAAAGGAAAAAAAAAATCTATTTTTAAAATTTACCACCTTTAATAAAGAATACATAATGAATAAATAAACAGTGTGGAATTTTAATTAACAAAATAATATTATTTATTTATTTTTTAAAAATAATGTTAATAAATTTACTTAAAGCTTAAATTTAAAATAATTCAAAAAGTGAGAAACATTTAATTGCTGTTTTGATTGGATTCTAGAATGAATAAAGAACCTTAAAAAGTTATTTATTCACGATCGATGAGCATACAAAGTAAGGACGAAAGCAATTTAGAAATATAAAAGAATTTAAAATTTTCATTCTTGACATTTAAGTAAGCAAAATAAATTCGAATTACAGATTATAGTTAGGCATTATGCGTAAATATAATCTGTATGTAGAAATATTAAGAATAGAGAAAAAATCGAATTACTTACGAATTCGGATAAAAAATGTTTGAATTAACCAAGTTCCACAATAATAATAATGATTTAATTCACCTATACTAAAGCAGGTTTGGTGTATAAAAGTCGCACTGTACTTTATCAACTACACTCCGCTTTCTGGATTGAGATTTCTTTATGTTGTCTTTAACTTTGCTACTATTCAGGATAATGTCCATTCGAGTTTCCCGCCCAATAAGAAGTTAGGGGGTTTTGTGATGTAAAAACAACTGCATTTCCCCGATCATAAATCTGTCAGTCTACTTCTACCCCTTTTTTTCTCACGAATGGTGCAATTCGAAGACAACATGAAATTACAGGATTCTTAAACAGTCCTGCTCGCAAAAGCTTCCAGGGTTGGAAAAGAGATTATTTTGTGTATTTGTTTCCTCTTATGTGGTATATTTCAATGTTTCTGGGCATAATTATCAAGATTTTGGAAGAGAAATGCTGACATTTTACATAAGAGAAAGAAAGTCCCCCAAAATGAGACCTAGATATATTTTTCTAGCATTAAACACACCGACGCACAAAAAATAAATAAATAAAGATGTTACAGAAAGATTAAAAATATATGAGATATTTTTTTAAAATCAAAAGTGAACATATCCATTTTACAAAGTTGGTTTTAGAAGTGGATATTTTTAGTTTTGCTAGATAATTAAGAACTTTGGGTAATTTTACAAAGGGGAAAAAATAAGTTATGAGACAAAATTGAATGATACTGCACCCTCGAATAGTTGGGTACTCAGATGAGAAAATTGTAACAAAACGCTTTTTAGAAAAAAGCGTATATATTCACTTTTGTCAGAAAGCTCCT